>JARVLU010000952.1:4540947-4553685 GCA_031762415.1 Simpsonichthys santanae | reverse complement strand
TTTCTCATGCAAGCACTGGCCGATTTCCGATTTCCCAAAATTAAGGAAATCGGGGCCGATAAATCGGCCGGCCGATTCGGTGCACCCCTATTTTTAACGAAGAGCCAACCTACAACTAAATAACGGCTGACGTCAAACCAAAACCAAGAGTTTTGTTCTCAGCCCTGGCAGAGGGCGAAACGTCTCAAACCGCTTCTGGAAATGATGCTTTTCACCTTTTGCCCAGCAGGTTATGTAAGTGGTCAAATGTGTTTGTCAGCAGGAAAAACTGCAAAGATGAAACTTGCATGAATAAAAATAGAATTTGTTTTTTGGTGCCGCAGCAGTCGTGTTTGAGTTGAAGTCTAATCTTACTCGTCTAAGACTCGGGGCGTCCAGCATCATCACGAGCTCTGAGCTCAAATCAGTGCCTCATTTCAAGCTTCGTAAACAAAGACCAAAACTTCAGCTTTTCAGATTAAAGCAATAAATTATATTGTCGTTAATCATGGCCGACAGGAGGACGTGTTCTCAGATTCCCCACCAAACTACCATCGCGCTGCTTTCAGGGGTCAAAGGTCAGAGACAAAAATGCAGCTTGAAGCTCATAAATCTTCCTCCCGTCGGGACAAACTGAACTTCATCATCCTCCCTCCACTTCTGTGTTTCACTGAACAACTAATTAGGACAAAAACAAAATCTTTTGGATCTTTTCAGTGAGGAAAAGAATAAATCTGAGTTTGGCGTGAGCGACGGCTCTGTGGCTTTTACAGTGTATGGTAATCTCGTGTTCTCCCCACTTCGATGGAAAAGTAATCTTGTTCTTCTCCCTTTACAAAGAACCTAAAGTCAGCAATGATAAGTAGCTTCCGGAGGAATTGATTTAAAATGGGAAAGTACCTCGAGCCAAAAAATGTAGACGAGTAAATCTGGAGAATCGATCACAAGTTTTATCTCTTAAACATCTCGGTGTTTTATATAGTTCTCCTAACATATATATACACACACTGCATGTATTCCCACACCATTTTTTTTTTCTTTTCTGTCAAGGGTCTTATGATACGTCTATGAACTGTTATGGAAATCGAGATGGTGATTTGATGAGCGCCAGAAGCTGCTCAGAAACTGAAAACCAAATCAAGGGAGAGAAAGCTTCATTCTGCAGCGGGAAGTGGAGGTCAGCACCGAGAATGGAGGCTTTCTGAAAGGAAACGTAAAAAAGACGATAAGCGAAGGCCTCCTCGGGCAGCTGTCCAGGAGCGGGGGGGGGTTGAGCGGGACTAAAAAGAAAGGTGGCAGAGAAAGAAAAACACGTGGGGTTTTGTTTTTATGTTTTACAGTTTAGACGAGAATATAAGTGGTGATGAGTCTATAATTATAGAGATAAATAATATATGTTGACATGTTAAAGACATAAAAAAGGATTTTAAGTGAAGGTACAGTATTTCTGACTGAAGTACTTATATGCCTAATTAAAAACCTCTAGATGCTTTCTGTCTTGTGATGTACCACAGGGCTCCATTCTCGAAGCTCTCTTTTTCTCTTTGTATGCTGCCATCAGAATTAGTTACAGCCATGCACCATTTTTCTTTTTCCTCTTTTCCACACATCCTGGCTAGACTCTCCTTACACAGGTTTTTAGAGAACATAATGTCTCCACTGATCTATCTGATGATGAGAAAAGGTGAAGGGCTCACTTTATTATGCTACCACAAGACTGTAACTTCCATTGCTTAAAGTCTGTATTTAGTCTATTCTTGTGTCTGAACTTGATTGGAAATCTCTCTCGTCTCTCTCTCTCTCTCTGTCTGTCTGTGTCTCTCTCTCATGGTGTACCCACAGGTCTACACTCGGTCCTCATCTTTTCTCTCTATATGCCAAGTTATAGCCAAGCATATTTTTTTATTTTCTTAGTTATGCAGATGACTTACAGATTTAAACTTCCAAACTTATTTTCTTGATTATGTTCCTGATATTAAACAGTGGCTTAAACAAATATTTTCATTTTTTAAATTAAAAAAAGTACAAATGCATCTGTTTCTGGTGATGCTGGTTCATGTAACTTTGGTGAACTGCCGTCCATGTTTAAAACCACAGTTAAAAATTTAGAGTGAATTTTGATAAGAACCTGACATTTGATATAAAAAATAGCCTCTGTAGTCAAGGCCAGCTTCTTTAAGTTATGTCTTCTAGCCGAGTCAAGACTTTTGTAAATCCACCTGAACTGAAAAAGGACATTCAGGCTTTCATCAGCTCCGTTATTACTGCAACACTGAATGTTGGAACTTCATAAACCTTCCCCAGCTGTCTTGAACTAAAATGCTGTGACTTGTTTTCACCAACACTTCCAGCACATCGCCTGTTTTATTCTCTATTACCAGTCTATTTTCAAATTGATTTTAAACTTATTGTTTGTTTTTAAAGCTTTTAACAGCCTTGCCTCACCATATTTAGTAGATAAGCGTGACAGAATTTTAAGGACATTTAATTCATGTTCTAAGGTTTAAATACAAATGTTGGGTATCACTGGATCCAGCTTCTTTTGGTCTTCGGCTCCATCCAGATGGGTTATTTTAAATCCAACCTTTAAATATTTTTACTCTGGAAGGCTTTTCATACCTAGCAGCCCTCTGGTATTTTATTGCCCTTGTGTGAATATTTTGTTTAATTGATTGTATACTTATTTTAATGTTTGTACTTTATTACTTGGTAATAAAGGTTGACTGATTAATTTTTAATGCCTGGTTGTCCAGGATTTTCAACATTTTGTACGTTAAAACACAAACATGTACAACAAAACTGTTAGTGGAGGAAGGTTTGGTGGTGACATTTCTGGATAAATGCACTTTCACATGAACAGACGTTCTTTTTTTGATGAAATATCTCTTGAACCTGCCAGTTTTTATCTGCGGAAGACAAGTGTAATGATGGCGTATTGTTCCAGTTCCTCCAATCAATGCCCAGATTAAAATCTGAATCTGGAAAGCTTTTATTGTGAAACTTATTCTGGTAACAAAGCATACCAGGACAGTCTGTTAAACCTGATATTTATACCTCTTATATCAATGGTCCAATATGTACACTGATGTTCCGTTATGATGAACGCAGCGCCGCACATCTGGAGGAACAGTTTTCTTCAAAGCACAGATGACTATCTGCACATCCGCTATTTTTTACTTTTTAAGATCTCGGCGTGTAGAGTTCTACTGTAAAATTTCTAATCTCTGATCTTCAAGGTTTTGTTTTGAGGTTCTGGATTTGGCCCACTTCCTGTGCTTGCATCTCTTTGATTACGCTGAAGTTTAAATACGAGGCTGTCGGGATTTTAATGTCGTCTTGTTTTTTGGTGCAGTTGGACAGACAGTTGTGTGTAAATATAATGTCAGGATTAAAGTAATTCTGTTAGATATGACCCACATCATGTTCTGCAGGCTAATATGACCTAGCATGGGACATTAAGTCATTGTAATATGACAGAACATAAAGCACGTGTACAGGATCGCTGTTCAGCCTTTCAGCCCGTTCCACATTAGCTCGTCTTTGAGGCAGGTGAGATGTCTGCGGCCGTCTCACCTTCACTGTGGTGTAGTTGCTGCTCTCCTGAACGTGCAGCAGCGTGCCGCTCTTGCCTCGTGTCCTGAACTTGACCTGCAAGCTGCCGGGTCTGACGATGTCGGGCGTCGCGCCCTGCAGAGACCGCCTCAGCAGGACATCTCGTTTGGGACCCTCCTTCAGGGCGTAGTCCAGGCGGCCGGTACCGTCCAGAGACAGAGCCGTGTCCGCCGTCGTGTCTAAGAGAATCAGATAAAACACTGAGTTTCTGAAGGCTCACTTTTCTCACGTGGTTCAAACGATCCCCTCCATAGTCTTAATGTTTGTCCTGGTTTTAAGAGACTCTGGGAATCCCCCACTGAACTGCCCACGTGCCTTCGGGCAGGAAACCAAGGCTCTGAGAGGAGGAGGAATTCAGAGAGAACCGTATCTAAATGCATGAAATGTAAATAAATCCACATGACTCAATGTAACAGACGTACGAGTTTAATATCTGTATAAATATGAGGTTTAAAGCTTCACATGAGCCGAGGCTCCAAAGCAGCGAGCCGATTGTTGTTTCGGCCACATTTTTTTGGACTGAGAGGAAAAGAAGCTAAACAACCTGGATTTACCAACGAATACAGACCACAAATAAAAACTCTGTTCAGTTATTTTTATCTTCCTCAACCAGGAGGCAGTTAAATGTGCATGTTTTTCTGTTAGCAAAATACCTCATGAACCGCTGAACACATTTTATTGAAACTCAAAGTAATGTTCGTCTACAACTGGTTACATGTTAGTTAACCCAATTCAAGATGGCCGCCACAGCTAATCAACCAGCAAAAACAAAAATGGTTTAATCTTTTATGTTTTACTAATCCTGCAGATTCAGGATTCACATTTAGTGATTTAATAAATTTATTTCAGCCTGAATATTTTTACATATTTTCACAGAGCAAAACCTTCGGCTCATTCATTGTTTGCTGTGACTTTACAAAACATTTAATTTATTTACAAATATTTCCTCGTATAATCAAAAAAAAAAAAAAAAAAAAATCTTAAAAATCAGTTTTAGCATTCCTGTTCTAGATTTGTCTTCTTTTGCACTTTTAGCTTTTAGCCAGCCTTTTACGATTGTTTACTTTTAGCTACCCTTTTGTTATGTTAGCTTTGGACTAATCATTTTGCTGCTTTTAGCTGGCATTGTGCCACTTTAGCGTTTATTGAATTGTACTACTGTTAGCTTTTTATTAACTTTTGGCTACTTTTAAATTTTAGCTTGCATTTAGCATTTATTTGCATTTAGCCAGCTTTTGCTACTTTTAGCTAGCTTTTTGTTGCCTTTTTTTAGCTGTTTAGTATTTAGCTACTAGCTTTTACTTTAGCAAACAAAAAAAAAACTAGTTGAAAGGTAAAAGTAGCACAATTCACTAAATGTTTAAATTTGGTGAATTTTGCAACTTTTACCTTTGAAATATTTTTTTTCCTCTTATTTCTGTGAGCTGGAGTTTTTGCTTCTATTGGCTTTTTAGCTAGTGTTTTGCTACTTTTAGCTTCTAGATTAAATTTCAGCAAAACATTCACACTAACATGTGTTTGGCCTTTAAATAGCATTTTTCTCTTTTTAGCTCCAAATGCTCAGTTTTAGCTTCTTCAGCTGATTTCAGCTCACCCTGCATATCCTGCATTGCATCAAACCGAAGGCTCAAACAAAACTTTTTACTTTTTTCCTGCTCACTTCAGTCAAATATAAAAATGTAAAACTGAATTCCCTCCGCAGCTGAAACAGCTTTCTGCGGCTCTGGAGGTTTCTGCATCTTGTTTTAGCTCCGGAGGCTCCGCTGAGATTTGCTTCGGCTTCGTGGTGAATCATAACAACAGAATATTTTTTACTCATCAGGAGAAATAAAGGCGACTCTTACATTTCTCACAGAATCTGCCGGTGAAGCCGTCCGTGCACCGACACTGCTGCCAGGACCAGCGGTCCAAACAGGTGCCCCCGTGTCTGCAGGGGCTGGCGCTGCAGGCTCCTTCCAGTCTCGGACATCTGAAAACACAAACCGACAGTCGCTCAGGGTGCAACGAAACGAGCTGAGAAGAAAACGAGTCGAGGCAGATGAGCTTTGATTCTTCTCCCAGAGACAGGACCTCGTTCAGAACCGGGACAATTAGCTTTTTAAAGGACCTGTCTCAGCCGCACCATTCACCAGTGACATGTAAAGAAAGAAAGAATGTCCTGGACTTCAGCAGCAGCTTTCCCTTCAGGAGTCAGTCTGCAGGTAGAAGCTTCCTGAGTGTGGACAGACGTCTCACAGCGGGAGCCGTGGACGTTAGAGACGATGGACAGATGAGGACAGAGAGGAGGTGCCGACCTGTCAAGGATGCCGTGGGACGCCAGCGCCTGACTGGGCTCCAGCGGGCGGCCGTTGACGGCGAGCTCCATGATGCAGCCGACGAAGTCGTGGGTGGCGACCTGACCGCGGCGATGAAGGACGGGTTCTATTGAGCGGACGCCTCCCACCGAGAGCCGGTTGGGCTGCACGTCCAGGATCCTGTGGACACAGACGGACTCAGACGATGATGCTGCTGGTCGGAGGACACGCCTCCAACAGGCTTCTCTCATGTACATGTGCACATGACAGTGCACATGAATACAGACACGGAGCGGCTGCTGAGCGTGTTTGGTTCTCTTACCAGTCGGTGTGGACCGCCACGTTGCTCACGGCGCAGTAGCCCGGCTCCTGGTCCTGGCCACACAGGTCCACAGTCAGCGACGCCGCCTGCATGACAAGAACACGTGTTACACGTGACCCTGATGACATCAGCCCCTTCCTCTTTAAAACCAGCGTCGAGACACTGTCGGCTTTAAAAGCTCTAAACCAGAAACTCATCAAAGGTTGGATGCCTTTGATCAGGTCTTCTCCTTTGATCTTTGCTGTCACAAATACAAGATGACGGTTTTATTTTGTGAAGAGCTTGCATAATCGTTGACCTTGATTTCTGACCTTGAGGTCATGAATCTCAAGGTCTTAAAGTTTGGGTGATCAAAATATTACACAACATGCTGTTTATTAGTGGTTCAGTTTCATATCAAGTTTTGGTCTGGAGAAGTAAAAACCTTGTTTAAACTTTGACCTTGAACTTGTGTGGTCAAGTGATGTAAAGTGCATGCGACACTCTGCCTAGCGGTGATGCATTTGTGTAGGAAATTAAATTACTGGGTGGTTTAGAAGTTCATAGAGCGTAAAGAGAATACATCGTAATACGATGGTCCTTCGTCGGGCGTGTAATAAAAATGTTACGATGAATACTAAGTGATAAATGAAATAAATAATATGCCTCTAAATGGATTTGTGGGCATTATGTTTATTTTTTGTTTTGTTCCTCTGCGTTCCCATCACATTATCTCAGTCAGTTCTGCTCCAGCTCCTACCACTCTCACCTGCTCCCAGTCTTCAGGTAGCCCAGGTGTCTCCCCCATCAGCCCCCATCATTAATTAACAGGTTTATTCCTCAGTCGGGCGTAGTTCATATTTTTGGGCCACGTCTGGTTTTTCCCAGTTTTTGTCAGTTATGCTGCTTCGTGTTTTATTTTTTAAGTTTAGTCAAGTTTTATTTTGGAGCTCTCTGAGTCATCCTTCATGTTTTGGTCTAATCAACCGTGAAACTTCATCTCACACTGTGAGCGTTGTGGTTGTATCTTCCTCCTAAGCTTGGCTACAACCGATTTTCATATCAGATCTGGTGTTTTTGAATAATTTAACATTTTTCAGACCGGATGGAACTGGTTTCTGGATAGATCTGACCTGAGGACCACCAGTTGACAATCACTGACCAAAACGATAAAAAATGTTCTTAAATTTCTCGTAATTTCTGAAACTAAAACTCAAAAAAACATTTTTTCTGTCCCCAGAGTTCATAAACACGCCACAATAAGATGAATTGGTGACTAAATTGTCTGTAAAAGGGACTCTGAGCGTGCACGGTGTCTCTGATGGACAGATGGTCTGATCGGGAGCAATCCACCTCTCACCCAGTCTCAGTTGCAGGATTTATCATCTGGATCTAACGGACAGATGTGGGTCGTGGCCACATGTTAACTGATTGGAGGTAAATGGACCTTGGTGCCCAAAAACAGTCCTTGTTTTCACAACTTGATAAAAATACTCAACCACAGAGAACATCTTTCAGCACGACTCACTAAATACACACAGTTAACGAACTATACAGAACCTCAAGTTGTGGTCACGGAGAGGTGGGGTCTGGTTTGGGTCCATTGGCCCTTTAAGACATGAACTTCAGCGAGGATTGAGGTGGTCCACAGCCGAATGTGAAAGTGTCAGAATCTCAGCATCTTGTTCAGGAGCCGTGGAGCGAGAATTGAACAGATGTACCGGCCCTGTCCTCATTAATGAGAGAATCAGTCCGTTTTCGGTGCTAAACAATCGTCGCTGAGAGTTTTAAATAGTGAATGTTTGTAGTTTTTGAGATTAGCGTTTTTCTGGACTAAATGTTTTTGGTCAAGATGTTCAAGTGGGTAGGATCTACACTGTGGAAGCAGAACATTGGATTTTCTTTTGTTCTTGTTTGAGGTGAAGGATCCTGGCGAGTGGGGGCAGTTTATCCATGATCATGTGCAATAGTGCAGCCAGGGGGTGGCCAATGGTGGCCTTGCTCACCACAGATTATTTTTTGCCCACTCCAATTATTTTAAATAATGTAAAAACTAGAAAAGCATATTATACCCAAATGATTGGGGTGACTGGTTGGTTCCCAACCATGGTCTTTGAGGAACGCCACCCTTCATGTTTTAGTTGTTTTCCTGCTTTGACACACCTGGTCTGAATGAATGGGTGATTAATAGGTTCCTGCAGAACTCAAGGACATAATTAAATCACTGAATCAGGTGTGTCAGAGCAGGGAAACAACTACAACGTGCAGGATGGTGCTCCTCAAGGACTACGGTTGGGAATCATTTCAGTATATGTAGCGGCAGTGGCTCTGAACACCGAGCCACTGCTGCCCCGGTCCTTCCTTCATGCCGCTGACACATTTTCATATTCCAGAGCCAGTTTGGATCCTGGTGTCATGAATCACAGCGAGCAGTGAAATATAATTTAAACCAGACAGTGAGCAGCAGTTTAATTACCATCTGATGGTGCAAAAACAGGATCAGAAGGTAAAATGTTAGACGTCTCTAACCCAGAAAAGCAACTACTTAAAAACGGAGGCTGATTTTTACCACCAGCAGCCCAAGATTAGAAGATGATGTTTTTGGACCAGTTTCTGTGTGCCTTCATCTGTCTGCAGTGTTAGCAAAATAACTAATTCATTAATTTGTTCAACCCTTATTTATACAGGTTCAGTGAGTCACAAGGACTCGTTATCAAACCACATATAATATGCTAGTGCTCATGAAGCACTAAATGGATTAGACTGAAACTCCATCCATCCATCCATCCATCCATTCTGGACTCAGGTCTTAGGGGCAGCAGTTTGAGCAGGGAGGTCCAGCCACCTCTTCCAGCTCTTTTGGGAGGACTCCAAGGTGTTGCCAGACCAGCTGAGAGACGTCTCTCCAGCGTTTTCTCTGAGGTCTCTTCCCAGTTGGATATTTCCAGAACACCTCTCTAGGGAGATGTTCGGAATCCATCCTTACCAGATGTCTGAACCACCTCAACTGTCTTCTCTCAGTGTGGAGGAGCAGCGGTTCTACTCCATTCTTTTCTGGAGAACTGAACTTCTCACTCGATCTCTGAGGGTTAGAGTTACCCCGCAGAGGAAATGTCTGGATCGATGATCTGGTACTTTCGGCCACTACCCAGAGTTCAGGGCCACAGGTGAGGGTAGGAACGTAGATCGGCCAGTAAACAGAGCTTTGCCTTACAGCTCAGCTCCCTCTTCACCACAACGAACCAGCACAGAGTCCACAATACTTATTAAATGTCTAATAAAAACCAGGACTGATTCTCACCATCCCGGCTCTCCTGGCGATCACCGTGTGGAACTGCCCGTCGGAAACTTTGATGGTGGTCATGAGTTTGTACGTTCCACTCCCCAGGTTGAAGGAGAAGCGCAGCCGTCCCTCGACGACCTCCAGAGCCAGGAACTCGGCCTTATCCCCGGTCTGGTTGTCGTGGTTGTACATGAGCAGCGCGTTGCTCATCAGGGTGGCGAACTTGATGTAGATGTAGTTGTTGTTGGGATCCAGAGAGGGGAACTCCATGTAGGAGAGCTCCTCGAACCCGTAGCTGTTGAGTTCGCAGTGTTTGCCGAACACCCCTGAAGACGGACAAAGAAGAGGAACCGGAGAGAACAAGGATGGTTCCGTGTTAGTAAAATAAAAATATACAGTACCTACGGGTGAAACACAAGAATTTCATTATTACAGGACGACATTTGATTTATTTTAGGGTGTCATTTAACCCTCTTGTCTGTCTTTACGCTGTGGTCAAGGGCAGCAGGAGGGTTAAAACATCTGACCTTCATAAAGTTAAACACCTGATTTTATTAGGTTTTTTTTTTTACTTTTTTATTTTAAACTCTGGATGAGTTTGATTCAAACTCTTAGTCGAGCTAATTTCACAGTGTCAAAGGCTTTTCCTTGTATATGAATAAGTCTTAGCCCGTTAACATTAAATTGAACATGTCAAACTCGAGGTCCGTGGGCCAACAAAGGCCTTCGTTACGATTTCTTTTGGTCCACAAAGTAATTTTTTTGATTTAACAGGATCAGCCCACTAATTTCTGACAGTCTGAGTCTTTGTTGCTTCTGCTGCAAAAATTGAGCAGTTAGCTCAGATTTCTCATGAAAATTAGCCAACTCTGAAAAAAAGAAAATTAAGTTTGAATATTTCCAGTTTAGTTCTTTTTATTTTATTTGTTTTTTTGGGCCTTGGAAAAATCACTAAAAACATCCACACTGGACGCGTCCAACTCTTGTTTACGTGAAATACTGACATGTGATTGTTAATGTTTTTAACTGATTTAATAGAAAAAAAGTATAAAAAATGGACTATTGATGAAGTGCATGGCATACAAAAATTGATGGCATGGGTTCAATATTATTATTATTATTTTTAGAATAATCTGACAGAACATCTTCATATCTTTATTTAAAAAACAACTCAGAACTGACTGAGATTTGCCCTTGGCAGGACCAATCTTAAAGTAAATTGTGTAATTCAGCTTTACAAACATAAATCTGGTGATACCTCTGCCATTTCTACAGATGGGAGCTAAAATCTGGAGTAGTAGCTGAGAGTCAGCACCAACACATAATTCAAGCACAAGCAGGTCCCACAAGATGTTTGTTCCAAACGTTTGCATACGAGGCGGCGAGAGATATGCATCCCTTTCTTCATCCGTGATTTAAAAAAATAATTTTAGTTTTGTGGAAAATTGTTGCTTTTTTAACGTTTTCTACAATACAATATACTTGGTGTCAGATGAAGTGGGATGGTCCTCAGCGTTTCCTATGATTACTCACCAAACGGACAGTGGCAGAAATATCCATCCAGCCGGTTCTGACAGGACCCGCCGTTAAAACAGGGGTTACACTCACAGTGATTGATGATGGAGTCACATGTTCTTCCTGAGTTCACAGAACAAAACGGATGGGGTGAACAGATGGATGGGGTGAACACGGTGAAACATTCAATTCATGCAGGCGTTTGAACCCTCCTGCTGCCCTCAGGTCAAAGTGACAAACCTGAGGGCAGCAGGAGGGTTCAAACTTTACAGCTGAGCAACGCACTGCAAAAAAACAAACAAAGGACCGCCTTAATGTGGGGGCGTGGCTACATGTGGGCATGTTATAGACACGCTCACATTTTTCATTTGGCACTTTATTTAATTTTTTTTATTTTAAAAAAGTTCTTCTCAACCAATTAAATACCTTATTTGAATGATTTAACTACTTTTCAGTTTAAAACCTTTTTTTTTACTGTTGATGAACTGACTTTATTTTATAAAATTTGTTATCAAAATTTGGTTCGTTTGGTTAAAATTTTAGTTTGAGTCAACCGTGATCTTGGCACCACTTCAAATATTTTTTTAATCTCTTTTAAATTATTATTATTTTTTTTTTAAATAAAACTTGGAAATTTTTGTTTTTACAGCTGTGAGTTTCTTTTCAGATCTTTTATGGGTCAGTTGTAGAAAACTGGGTTTATTTAATTTATTTCACAGGTTGTGGTAAATTTAGTACCCCCCCCCCCCCCCCCACACACACACACACACACGTCAAAGTGTATCTCTTGATGCTTAAAATCATCTTAGAGTGACGGTTAAATACTAAACAGGAAGCTGCTGCAGTTTAAATATCTGAACGAAACGTGACGTGTCCAAGATGACATAATTTCATCCACATTAACATCTTGAAACATTCAGGGGAAAAAACTAAACCAATAAATGATCTCATTTAACTGGATGATCCTCCTTCCAAAAAGACAACCAGGCCTTCAAACTTAATCCAACATCAAACTGCTCTTCTTTTTTTTTTTGCAGTGCGGAAACAAACAGCTGAAATGAAGATGGATGGGCGCCACATAAACAAGCAAAGGTTGAACATCTTGATAAGGAGGATGACAAACGTAAAGGTCGACGGCAGAACAGAAACAAACCCGACAATGAACTTCAGAAATCAACGTAAAGCTGCAAATCCTGAGACAAGTTGCTTAATGGAGATGGATTTAGCTGCCGGAGAACCGCCGTGGAAAACAGGAAGCTGCGAGTTCAAGACGAGTTCATGGAAACTACTGTAAGTCCAAAAGGTGCAGTTCTGCACGGGAATAATTCATCTTGATAAAAACTAAAGGTTTGTGGCCATTTTTTATCCTCATAATAAAAAAGGACAGTAATGACTCGACGTTAGGCTAATTGCCCTCTACAGCATGCTTTCAAAATGTCTTTCAGATGCCGAAGCCAGACCTCAAATATTACGCAGGGTCCAAATGTTTGTTCTAAATATTTCCACTTAAAATCTACTCCTCTGTTATCAGAACCAATGATGTTGTGCATTCATAACATTTCCAAATGAAGCGGCCTGACTGGAGCTTTTATGAAGCTGCTCATTTGTCAAATAAGATGAAACGGAGCCAAATGAGAAATTTCTCTTGGATCTGAAATGTGCCTGTGTGTGGCCAAAGGACAAGAAGCAACTTCTGATCATCTTTTTTTTAAATTAAAACAAACACAGCAGGTTGATATGCATCCCGACTGATT
>JARVLU010000952.1:4523566-4540923 GCA_031762415.1 Simpsonichthys santanae | reverse complement strand
ACCAACCTGCAGTCCAAACTGTTTTTGGCAGCCAGGCTCAAACGCTGTGGTCATCACAACTGGAAATATCCAGGAGGAACTATTTTCATTGGCTCTATGGTTGTGTGTGACTGCACTATCATCTGTGTGAGCACCCTGACATCATTTTTCCAGGCCAGACATAAAACATGACTCATGCGTGTGTAGTACCTGTAAATCCAGATTTGCAGAGACAGTTGAAGCCCCCAGGGAAGTTCTGGCACAGCGCCATGTTCTTACAGGGATTGGAAAGGCATTCGTTGATATCCCTCTCGCAGGCCATCCCGGTGAAACCCTCAGGACAGGTGCAGGAGAAACCCCCCACCAGATTGTGGCAGGTGCCACCATTGTGGCAAGGCGACGGCTGGCACTCGTCAATGTCTGTCTCGCACAGAGCTCCGGCGTACCCCGGCCTGCAGCTGCAGGCGTACGGCTGCAGCGGGTGGTTGGAAACAAGGATCACAGGGACACTTTCTACTGTCTTCATGTCGGGCCCGACACTGAGACGCCGCTTGCAGCTGCCTCCATTCTGGCATGGGTTATGCATGCAGGGATCATGGTCCACCGTGTCTATTTGCACCCCGCTCTGCCTGTATAAAATGTCTTTGATACTCTGGAAGAATGTGGCCACGCCGCTGGGGCTCACGTACTGCCCATGGCCACGCTTCACAGCTGCCATCAGGAAAGTCTGATTGTTGAGCTCAAAAACTCCATAAAGCAGCACCCCTGTCCCGAGTCCTGCTAGCTGAGAGTTGGCAATGCGTAGGAAGCTGAGGTAGTGGTTGGTGAGGAAGCTTTTGACCCCTTCCGAGTGCAGCCGGATGAGAATGCTGTTGTCCACAGTTGCATTGTTGAAGCCATTAAAAACAACTCTGGCTGTGTTACTGACTGAAGCGTGGATTCCATCGTTGCTGCGGATGGTTAGCTCAAAGGTTCCATCGGTTGAGCGCGATTTCGAGTTGAGGTTGCAGGTTCCTGCTGGGATAGTAAACAGACCGGATGACGGTGGGATCAGGGAGCAGTGGAACCTGTCGTGAATGTCAGGGTCTTGTGGTTTGACATCTCCCAGAGAACCTCCAGGAAATGTGTTTCCAAAGTAATGGACAAAGACTTCCACAGACCGTGGCTCTGAAGGGTTGTCATTTTGATCATTTACTTTGACACGAACTGTTCCTGTGGAGGACATCTGAGGCACACCGGAGTCCTTAATCACAACGTAGAGGTAGAAATCGCTAATCTGCTCTCTGTCTATCTCCCGGCTGGTGGTTAACGCCCCAGCTGAACTGAGGCTGAAGTAGCTGTTGGCAGAGCCAGAACTCAGGAGGCTGTATAAGAAAGGGCCTTGGTTGGGGGGTAAATCAGGGTCAGAGGCTGTCAGTGTTGTAACTGCAGAGCCAGCTCTCTGGTTCTCCATGACCTCAGCGTAGGTGGTCGTCAGTGTTGGACCATTATCGTTGATATCTTCCAGATTTACAATGACAGTGGTGCTTCCAGTGGCAGGAGGTGTGCCAGTGTCCACAGCAAGAACAGTCAGATTGTAGACAGGAGTTGTTTCTCTGTCCAGCTCTGCAGCCACAGACAGCTGGCCAGTTTTTGCGTTTATTGTAAAAATATTTTTATCAAATTCAGGAGCAATGGAGTAAGAGAACCTGCTCCAGCTGGGGACAGAATCTGAGTCCTCAGCACTTACAAAAGTGACAAGACCACCAGGTGATAAACCTTCACTGACCTGCACGTCATACAGGTCCTGGGTAAAAACAGGTGGATCATTGGCATCAAGAATGGTGATATTAACAAACACCTCATCAATATCCGCCCCACGGATGCTTCCTGCGTTTTTGGCCAAAACCTTCAGAGAAATCTTTTCTTCTTTCTCACGATCTAGAGTACCTGTAACATAAATCTGACCGGTTTTCTTGTTGATGCCAAAGCCTTTCTTTCTGCTCTTTCCAAAAATTAGGTAATAAACCACTCCATCCTCTCCTTGGTCTCGATCGCTGGCAAATACTTCTCCGACAACTGTGCCTTTTGGAGCAGCTTCAGATATTTCAAAATAGTACTGTTTGGAGACAAAGCGGGGTACGTATTCATTGGCTCCCTTCAGCTGAATGTTGACATTGGCGAAGCTGCAACGCTCTTCGTCCGGGACATTGAAGGCCTTCACTGTTAAATGGTAGATCTGTTTAGCTTCATAATCCAAGAAACCCTGGGTAGTGATGATGCCAGTGTTTGGGTCAATAACAAAAAGGTCGCTGTCCGAGGACTGAATCACATAAGCCATGACTGCGTTTGCTCCTGAATCACGGTCCGTGGCATTCATTTTGAGCACGGTGGTGCCACTGGGGACGTTCTCCTGCACAACCGGGAAATACTCCTCAGGATCAAAAACAGGAGAATTATCATTGACATCAGTCACATGTATTGTGACAGAGACATAACTGTTTTTTACAATCCAGCCACCATCTGTGGCAGAAACCCTAAGCTCATGTTGCTGCTTCTCTTCAAAGTCTAGCACATGCGCTAAGGATAAGACTCCAGTTTTACTGTTCAGTACAAACAAACCTTTGTCATTGCCTGAAGTGATATTGTAAGTGATAAGGCCATTCATTTCTTTATCTTTGTCTCTGGCAGACAGAGTTCTTATTGCCGTTCCAACAGCAAGGCTTTCAGGTACAGTAGCTGAGATTTGGCTTTGTGAGAACTCGGGTGTGTGATGGTTTTCCTCAGTGATGGCAATCTTCACTGTGGTTTGTGCCGACAAAGGAGGATTTCCTCTGTCGCTCGCAGTGATGTCAATGAGGAACATTTTATTTATGTCAGGTATGAGGGAAGAGGCAACAGTAATCCATCCACTTGCTTTGTCTAGCTTGAATTTATCAGAACTGTTCCCACCTGTTATTTGGTACTCAATCTCTGAATTGAGGCCAAAGTCTTGTTTGTCTTGAGCTACAACTCTCATCAGTCTGGTGCCCACTTTGACACTTTTAGTGACTGGAGTGAAATAGCTAGGCGAATCAAACTCAGGAGGATTATCATTGCTGTCTACGATGTTTATAATAACTGTCGTCTCACTCATTAAAGGCTTAACTGCTCGGT
The DNA here is from genome assembly GCA_031762415.1 of Simpsonichthys santanae. Lineage (NCBI taxonomy): Eukaryota > Metazoa > Chordata > Actinopteri > Cyprinodontiformes > Rivulidae > Simpsonichthys > Simpsonichthys santanae. The sequence goes on along the minus strand of JARVLU010000952.1, from coordinate 4,537,809 downwards.
CTGAGGCTGTGACGATGAAGCTGTGGCGGTTTATATTCAAACTGCCAGCCCCGGTGGAGTTCTGATATTTCAGCTGCTGCTTCACAAACACCTCTCCTGAGCTGGAGTTGATTCTAAAATATTCAGACTGGGATCGAATGAAGTAGAAAATTTTGCCATTGACTCCCTCATCGGGATCAAATGCAGACACTTGTGTGACCAGAGAGCCCACCTCTGTGAGCTCCGGGTAGTCCAAATAGTAAGATGGGCGACTAAATCGGGGTGCATTATCATTAATATCTGTTATAAAGATGGTGACGTCTGTGCTCACAGTCCAGCCAGAGTCGTGGGCGGTCACCTTGACAATGTAATGATCAGTGTCTTCTCTATTGAGCGGCCTGCTAATTGTAATATCTCCTGTGTTTGCGTTAATACTGAATGGCAGGCTTGTATCCGTAATCGAATACCGACTAATGGAGTTTGAACCAGCATCCTCATCGGTGGTGGTGACTCTGGTGACAGTGTAACCAACAGGAGCGTTTTCAGCCACTGTAGCACTAAATATCTTAGAAAACCTGGGAGCATTGTCGTTGAGATCTAAAACGTTGATGAGCACTTTGACTGCTGTGTTTTTCGGAGGCGAACCTCGGTCGGTGGCTTTCATTTTCAAAGTGTATAGCGCCACCTTCTCCCGGTCCAGTGGTCTGGTGGTTCGTATTTCACCTGTGGCTCGATTGATGCTGAAACTGTTCTCTCTGTTGCCGTCAACGATGGCATAATCCAGGTGTCCATTGGTACCACTGTCCAGATCAACAGCAGAGACCATCAGAACACGCTGAGGTGAAAGGTTCTCCAGTATTTCAGCATGAAATGGATCCTTATTAAACACTGGGTGGTTATCATTCACATCCAGTAAAGTTATTTCTATTTTCTCGTAGGAAGAATAAGGTGGGAAGCCTTGATCTCTGGCCTCAATCCAGAGAACATACTTCTGAATGTGCTCATAATCCAGTGGGTGTCTGATGGATAACTCGCCCGACAGCTGGTCTATATGAAAGGCATAATCCAAGTTTCCACTAGCGATGTAATATGACAACGGTCCACCTCTCCTTGAAGACCCTGTCACAACTGTAACAACGTGGTTATTGGGTTGATTCTCTGGAAACGTGAACGATCGCTCCTTCAGCTTGATGACAGGGAAGTTTCCACCGTTAACAAATCGTACGGTCACTGTGGTCATATCCGTTTTGGGGTTAGCTCCACCATCTTTCACTTGAACTGTAAGGGTAACTTCTGAGCTTCCAGTCAGCCTCTCGTTGGCTATGATGGCACCTCTTACAGGGTCGATCCTGAACTTCTCAGCATTGCGCCCCATCAAGGAGTAGTGCAGCTGGCCGTTTGAACCAGAGTCCTCGTCGGTGACAGTAACGGCAAACACCAAGGACCCTGAAAACATAGAAGGGAATCATTTAATTGTATTATACTCTTTTGCAAACCATGACGTTCTGAACCTTTTAGGGCTTCTATACCAACCTGCTGCAGTAGAGGCAGGGATGTGGGTCACATATGGGTGGTGATGGAAGCGTGGAGGGTTGTCATTGATGTCGGCCACTGTCACAGACACCGTGGCTGAGCTGGACAAGCCCTCAGGCTGCCCTCCATCTGTTGCAACAACCAGCAGCTGGTAATTGGCCCTGTCCTCTCGATCCAACAGGGAACTGGTGATGATCTGTCCTGTGGCTGGGTTGATGGAGAACTGTCCATGTCCACCAGTCAGGCTGTAGCTGTAGGAAATATATAGAACAGGTTTTCTTATAACAAAGACATTAAGCAGGTCTGTAGTGTGAAGTAATCTATAGTGCAGTTGTTTTGTGACACGTAGATAAAGTTAAATATTTAACCCCTCAGTTAGTTTTCAAACTTGCAATACTCCAACTAGCTGTTGATCTATGGACGACTAAAGAACGTTACAAAACCCACTCAGTAATTGTTACTACATGATTACATACTGCATCCAACACAAGCAAAACATGGCAGCCATCACAGCATGCGAGTTACAAGCTGACATGACTGGTGGGGCGGGAGGGGGGGGGGCGGGGGGCACTCTTCTTTGCTTTCAAACAAATATCACGTTTCATCCTGAGTCCTCATCTGCAGGATCTCAGACATAAATGTAAACCGACACATACATGTACACGCCATTGACTATTTTGAAAAGGCTTGCAGAAAAAATACCCCCCACCCCAGATATGGAAGGACAAATTGCAGAACAATGTGTGAACTATGAGTGGATGTAAAGCTTTTTTGGACGTCGTCACCAGCATAAACTGTCCACAGATGCCTGTGGTCAGAAGTTGGTGAAGAAAAAAGTCCATATTTGGGGGTTAACAGTGAGAATTAAAACGGATAACTGAAGGTAACTGTTTCTGGACTTTATTAGAGGCCTTGAACCCCCTGGAACCCCCTGATGGGCACATCTCATACTGTCATGGACAATTAACATCCTCATTACTGTGTTTTGGGAAATTGGAACACACTGCGGTACCCCCAATGTGTACTCAGTGGGGTTACTGTGGAAAGAGGCGGGGTTGGACCTGAGTCTGCGTCCGGGTTGAGGGAGGCTGAGCCAGAGGGCCTTACGAGCTCCCCTGTGAAGGGAGCTGTGAAGGTGAAAAAAGCTTAACAAGCTTGAAAATCACAACTGAAAGCAAAGGCGTCTGGTTTTTAACTAAAGCTGCACAAGCTGAAACTAAACCACAGTCATGTTGACGCATTGGCCTGAGGTTTCACAGGAGATGATGATGATGGGAAAAGGTATAAAAACCTAGGAAGGTATCCACCTTATTCCTGGGGGCTCTACTGTATAAATTATTATGGGTACAACTTCCTGTCAGACGCAGGAAGAATTAATTGTAGTAGTTGTTGTAATTAGTAGTGATTGTAAAGCTCATTTACAGTCAGCTTAACTAATGAGATGGATTTTCATACCTTATGACACCATTGATGCCTACGTCTGCATCCGAGCTGTTGACCAGCAGCACATCTGTTCCTGTCGGGGCATCCTCGGCGATGGTTGTGTGGAAGGTGGAGGACGTGAAAACAGGAACGTTGTCGTTAACGTCTTCCACCAGGACCGTGACCGTACCCGTTCCGCTCAGAGATGGGGAACCTGGAGGCAGAGTGAGGAAATGATACACAGGTAAATCTATAGGTTCCATTAGGACTCTCGTTGAACGTACAATTGCATCAGCAGGTTTCCACCAGAAGAGCATTTAAATCAAAACAAATGTTCCCGAGCTCTGCTTTACATTTCCATTGGCTCATTCAGATGAACTGAGCCGAAACCAAATCTCTTCGTTGTCCTTCCTGGGGTCCTGGACACTCAGAGATAATGTCCACACTGAGGTTTCTATTTTAAGGTGCACAGGAATTTGATCAAGGAGAAGTGTTATTTTCAGCTAAATTCTAGCCAGAACAGGCCTGACGGGGGCCCAGTGGGGTCAGGTTTTAATCAATAGCAGATAAAAATGAAACTCAACGTAGAGAAAAAAAAATTCAAATCTGTCATATTTTAGATGCTCTTCTTAATCTTTTAACAGCATTTAAACGGCCTAATCTACATTCAGAACATAAACATGTTCATCCTCATTACTGAGGGATTTGGGGACATCTCTAAAAGCCTGGAGATGTTTTCCCTCCTTAATGATGTGCACATGCCTTACAGAGTAAATACCATAAGCACCGAGGGCACCTGAGGAAAAAAGAGCAAAGTGAGATGTGTAAGCTTTGAGAGGCTTTTCCACCTTCTCCATCATGAAGCTGCTCCTTTCTGCAAGAATCTGAGCGACTATATCCAAATGCCCCAAGATAAAAAAACAATGTGTGTGTGTGTGTGCACAGCTGCGGACAACATCAGATGCTTGAAAATGTGTACCGTGGGAGCCTGGATTAATGAAGAGATTTTAAAAAAAAAAAGACTTGGATGGTGTCCTCTCTTAATGCTGCTCTGGAAAAATCAAAACATACAGAAACTGAGAAAACAGGGTTGCAGAGCAGTGGGGGTCAGCGTGAAAGCTGAAGAGACTCTGGCTTTATTACTCAGCCAACATGGATTATTTTATTTTATAAATATAAGAAAATCAGGGCGATTGTCTTCTTATACGTTGCACTACTTCCTGATTATCTTTGCCTCAAAAGCCTCAGGAGATGTTAAGAAAACGACTTTTCTACTAAAAATAGTTGAGAAATTATAATGTACCAGTCAGAGTCCTATTATTTAAATGCTTTTTAATAAGCCGTCTTCAAGTTGTTCAGTCCACGGCTTTTTTTTAAACAGGAAGCCATAACTTTTAGTTTGACTGTTCAGAAATAAAGGCTGATTTTTAACAGGCTGTTTCCTCTTCATATCAGATTTTTGTGCCTTGGCTGCACTTTTGAAGGAAGTGAGAAAAATCACAAGTATAGCGGGACCAGAACTGCCAAATGAAGTCATCTGCTTCTTTGTACTAGTCTTAAACAACATTAAAATGTCAGCTGCATATGGAGGCACAAGACTGGAGGCTAAATGGCTTTGCTGCTAATTTGTCAATGTTTATTAAATAACTACCATACAGCTAAAAAACTAAAAGACAAGTTGAACTAAGAATTTTAATAACACTGAATGATTCACAAGAGTAAAAAACTAAGAATTGTGAAAAAAAAAACTACCCAACTTGGATGCTAATTGTACTACATGATAGCTATCATGCTAGTTTAGCTTGGCCTTTGAAAATAAAGCTTTAAAAGTGTCTTTCAGTTTTTCTGTTCATATGTTTGGTAAAACAACATGAGCACCAAGCCAGAACAAAGATTATCTGGATGCAGTTTTACAGACAAAACATTATTTTTAAAGATATGTAGGGCCTACAGGAAATAATGGTTAGCATAGCACACACTTGTTAACAGCTCAGTGATTGTAACGTTGACCAAGTCTGGGAAAGAAAAACTAGAATATCAAATAATATCGTTTGGCAGTTGTTTAAAAGTAGTAGTTACTAGTAAGTCTAGATTTATTTTGATAAAATATATAAAATAAAATAAAAATAGGAACACTGTTGTTCCATAATGGATATGTCAGGGAAAAATATTCTTGCGTACCCTCACAATATTTTTTGAGCTCTGAAGTAGAGGGAGCAAATACCACACCATATGAAGCTACTTATCCAATGCACCGTTTTATTTCACGTAATTTAAAATATGGATTAAGGAGCATTTGCACAGATTCTTCGATCATCTGCACAAATTGCAAATTCAGGTGCTGTGGGACTTCCAGATCCAGACCGACGAATGATTGCTAACCAAATGGACATTCATTCATTCATTCAACCTTTATTTAGGCAGGTTAATCTCATTGAGCGTCGAGGACTCATTTACAAGAGAGACCTGGAATGGTGGTGGTTGACAAGCATAGAAGAAGGCAGTGGTGCTAGATGTAGCAATGCCAAGAGACTGTAACATCAGGAAGAGGGAGCAAAGCGTCAAAGCACCAGTAGTTGCAGTGGTCAATGGAGCACTCAGTGCTGTGACCCCCAAACTGGAAGAGAAACTCCCAACAGGTCCCAGGAGCCACCTCAGAGATCTCTGTCTAGAAGAGCGCAGACCTTTGAACAGCAAAGATACTGAACAGAACCCTCAAAGTTCCAGAACTCTGGTGGAGGATCTGAGTTTGAAATGAAATGGAACTGTTCAAGTGGATAAAAAAGGGTGAGCTGGATTATTATATACTTTTATTTGTCTATATTGTTCTACAAGCAAAGATATCACAAGGAAACGCAAAACTTTGGCGAGGACATGCAAAAACTTTTTTTTTTTGTTTTGTATGGTTTTTTGGTCATATCCCTTACAGACTCTGTACAATACACATATAAACCATGAGCTTTTGTTCTTGGACCGACTTCACGTTTCATTACTTTAAAGTAAACAGGCATAGAAGTTAACGCTTGATGTACAGGACCAAGACATGAAACACTGAAAGAGCTTGAACTAAAATGATCTACAAGCTGCTGCTAAGTTGCTGAAATAACCTCTGATTTCACTGTGGGCAGAAAGCAAGAAACAGAATTTCCCAACAAACAAATCTCAACATTATTGTTGGGGTTTGGGAAGGGGATTCCTCCCAAAATGAGACTCGAGTTGGTTTACTGGAACCCAACATCACAGCCTGGCTTTATGATAATAAACAGACATTTGACCCGAAGCTTGAAACGTCTCCAGTTTTTCTGGTCAGAACAGAAGTGGATAACATGCACGTTCAGAATAAACACAGCTGAACTCCAGAAGCAAAACAAACTGTAAACATCGGTAAACATTTTTATTTGATCCCAAAGGAGAACCAGAAATCATACAACACTAATCTCCAGTGACTCGTCGCCGCAGTGAGTCAAACATCTAAACGTTGGTGACTTTTGAAAATCCTCGTGTTTATAACCACGAGCAAAAGATGTTGAAATCAAGGTGATTATGTATTTTCGTTTTTCGAACATTCTGAAATCATTGGCGATTTACACGGGGACATCTGACCGCACGTTTGGCGTTAAGCGTTCGTAATTACCTGTAACGCAGTCCAAAGGTTAAATGTGAGCACAAACACAACAAACACCAACTGATACACATGTATCTAAACAAATGTGGTCTGCGGACAAACGGGCCGTCATCGAGCCTTCCTGCTGCGTTCTGATCCAGCTACGTTCATTTGGGTCGTTGTTTCCCTGGGTCGCCATGGTAACAGATTATCACCGCCCCGTCCTGCTCAGCTGATCCTCTTATTTTGCGGAACAATCCGAGGTGTCTGCATCATTTTAAATTAAATTAACCGGGACAAAGCGTGTTTGACAGTCGACGGCTGGCTAATACCGTTGTTTGTCGTTGATCAAAGATGCTGTGTGCAGACCGGACCGATCAGATGGTACTGTAAGTGGCTCTGGGGCTTTAAGTGGCTTTGTCAACAAAAGCCATTAGCTCCTAACAATTGGCTGAGCACATGGAGAGAAATAATGACACCAGCTGATGTATGGCAGCGTTCTGCCACACAGAGAGCGCTGTGGTTGCGTTTCACTCGTATTGTTTCCTCACACGGAGAAGCAGCAGCTCCAGCTACGAGCCTCTGGTTGTTTCAGTGCTGCCGACTTCCTTCAACACATTTTACTTCTGGGCAGGATGTGATGTCACAACCTGTTTACAGTCTAGGGTGACTCGACAGCCTCCTTCACTTCTGGCGTCCAACACATTAGGAACTCTGAGGCCCAGGACACCGTGACGCCGGTCTGAGTAAAAACCAGAAGATGCCCCCCCCCCCCCCACACACTACCTTTGTAAGGAGCTGAAAGATGCTTATTGCAAAGTATGAAGTTAGTCATAAGTTGTAATGAACAAGAACACAGGAGCGTCTCCAGAAGTTTTTAACAGGGGGCCATGTAGGGGGCCACTGAAAACCTTGGTGTGCCAAGAAGTCAGGTTTCCTCCCACAGACCAAAAACATGCGTTAGACTAATTGGTAACTCTGAATTGTCTCTAGGTGAGAAAGAGAGTCTTGTTTGTCTCTGTGATGGACTGAGACCTGTCCAGGGTGTCCCCTGTCTCTCGCACAGTGACGGCTGGACATGGACACCAGAAATGGCCTTGACCCAGAAAAAGAGGGTAAAGATTATGTATAGATGGAAGGATTGATGGAAGGATGGGTGGATGGATGAAAGAATAACTGCATGGACGGATGGATGAATAGATGGATGAAAGGATGGATGGATAAATGAATGGGTGGATAGAAGGATGAAAGAATAACTGCATGGATAGATGGATTATGGGATGGATGAAAGGATGAATGATGAATGAATGGATAGATGAATGGGTGGATGGATGGATGAAAGAATAACTGCATGGATGGATGGATGATAGGATGGATGAAAGGATGAATGCATGGATGGATGCGTCCTCTTGAGACCTGTATTCTGATGTTGACATAGTTTTCAACCTGTTGTCCCTTTTCAGTGGGGACTATGTTTCAAGTTTTATTTTTAACATTAAATAAAATAAATATTTGTAATTTTCATTCTTGCTCAAAAATAATGTTTGTTTTTACGTTTACGGGGTTCTCCTAATCCTAAACAGCTCGGGAAAAATTAAAATCACACACCAAGCAATATCTTGGGACTCCAGACAATAAACCTGTTTGGCCAAGTGGGGGCCAGTGAGAGGGGAACCAGCTTTTTAGTGGTGGCCATCACCCCACTGGCTCCCCCTCGGCGGCGCCCCTGATCAAATGGTGCAGTTTGAACAGGTTTACTCCAGGAGTTGTTTAAATATATTGATATGCAACATTAAACTTTGGGTCCACACTCAGCACAAACAAAGCACTCGGACTAATCTGATGAAATCCACGTCCACGTGCGAGTCACTCGACTTTCTCCTGATTTGTTGGTAAACAAACGACCTTGTTGGAATATGGTCACAAATGTAGCTCGCAGTGCATCAATAAGAGAAAATCATGCAGATTTGTATTTATTTTTGTCTCAAAGATCTTTGGCTCTTTCAGTCAGACTTGACCCTATCCTGACCCCCGCCCTGCGGCCGGACATCCGAGCGTTCCCCGCAACGTTCTGGCGTATCGACTGTCCCAGCGTCGTCCGTGTCCACGCAGCGTCGGGACGTCCCTGTCTTCGCCTCCTGCAGATATCACATGACCCCCTGGCAGCTGCTCCCGCTCCAAGTGTAAATAGTTCAGATATATCTGGTTACGCTGCGTGGGATGACAGATTTAGTCGAGGAACTCTATATCTTAGCAGGTACGCAAACGTTTGTACGCGTCAGTTGTTTCAAGTCGTTACAGTTCAGCTGAGACATTCTTCACGTTTATACGATGGAGACAACAATCCCAGCTGTCGTCTGTTTTCCATTCTTCAGCTTTCTGCTGAGTAAATGGGCATTTTTTAAAGTATATAAAAAAAATCCCTTCTTATTTTTATGAAGGGAGTGACTCAACGGCGGAGAAATGCTCAGAGAGAGTCCAGCCTTTCCTCCATCTTTGCTGGGATCTGGAAGAGTCAAGACCGTCAGGGTGAAGGAGAGATGACTGCAGCCGAGGCGAGCGTCACACCTCCAGCACGGCAGAGAAAACGGCCTAAATCTGGACGTGCACGAGACAAATGACATCATTTCACCACGAAAAATGAGCCGGTGGAAAACTGCAGAGGGAAGTCAGCTGCCGGCCGGCGGCCGCCGCTCTGTGGTTAGACAAACATTTTTCCATCGACAAATCCAGACCCTTTATTCTCTACCTTTTTTGTGGTAAATTTAATTTTACACTCTTTTAAAGCAACTTGTTCTTTTTACTTGCTCAACTGGAAGACATTAAAAGTTAAAAACATAAAAAAAATCCAAGTAATACTGACAGAGACACTGTTGAAATGATTTTATATTTATTTATGACCAAAATGTCTAAAGAGCTGTCTTTAATTCGCCAGCGCAGATGAAGGAATCAAACCTTTTTCTCTCTGAATTAAAAATAACTAACATTCTCAGGGGTAAATCTCAGATATAATCTGACTATATACATACTGTAATTTCTGGACTGTTGAGCGCACCTGAATATAAACCAGACTCGCTAAATTAAAAATTAAAAATGTACATAAACAGGACAAACTTGTTTATAAGCCGCGTGTGTTCACGTTGTAACATGAGCTATTTAAACAGACGGGTTTATTTTTTTTTTTTACTTTTAATTAAATATATACTGGTAACACGCCCAAATACAATAAACGTTTTTGTTTATTTATTTTATATTTCAGTGTCTGTAACACGGCTGATAAAAAAAAAAAACAACAAAAAAAGTCTACCAGGAAGTCATTGATCACTACTCTGCAAAAGAGACGTGTATTGGGCAGCTATGTGAGCGCCTGGTTGTGATGAAGCTAAATGTTTTGGTGGCATGGAGCTCGTTAGCCCATCAAAAATAAATAAAATCCATAAATTAGCCAATGTGTTCAAAGCATGGCTAAAAACAGTAGCGGCTTATTGTCCGGAAATTATGGTACCTGGTAGTTATGTATTTGAAGAGACTATATTTTCTAGATTTTTATATTGCCTAAAACTATAGTTTTCTTAAATGATTAGGGTGGCCAAAGATTATTCTTTACTGGTCAAGGCCACCAATGGCCACCACTTGGCTCCACCACTGCATCTGGTGGGGAAAAAATTGCCCCTTCCACTCGCCAGAATCTGTCACTTCTCTCTTCTTATGAACAAAGCAAGTCCTACACACTTGAATATCCATCCATCCATCCATCCATCATTTCTATGAATAAAGTAAAATGTATTTTTCAACTAAATTATATTTTTGTTATTAATGTTAATGTTAATGAAACTTATTCCTTCTCTACCTCAATTAATAAAATTATACAGTACATCTCTCTGTGGCCCTTGACAATTTTTGTGAGGCATATGAAAAAGTTTGGAACCCCCACTTTGCTCTAGAACAAGAACCTGGACCAGGTGACCATCTGGTTCCTCCACAGTTTTCTGGGTAAGCCTCTCAACCCAGAAATCTTAGTCCAGAAGGACCATATGTCAGAGTCTAAGCACCTTATCAGTGTCCATTACCACCGAGCAAATCACATTAACCTCCAAGGAGGTGATGTAGCCATGCTGTCAGAGCTGGAGGGGGTACAAATACATGTGTTAATCACTAAAGCTTTGTGTTTCCTGACTGCAAATGGGGAGGGGGGGTCGAACCGAAGCAAACAACCACAGCTCCCACCTCCTGGGAAAGGCTTCGAGAGTGGCTCGCTCTAATCTGTGCTAAGAAGCAGGTTTGTGTCTGCGCTGGCACCACAGATAATCTCTTCCTTTTTAATAAATGAGAGGTTGACGTCTCACCCAAGGCAGAAGCTTCACACGAAACGTCGATCTGTGATGTCCGAGCAACCGGAGCAATTAAAGCAGGAGGTCGGAGCGAGTCGAGGAGACGGATGAATGTGTGAATTTATGAGACGGCCCATGTGTAGCCCCAAGCTTAAAGCTAAACAGTTAATTACGCTTTATGGACTGCGGCTGGACTGTGCTCTGTGGGGACAGCGTAAATAAAACACATCATTACTCGGGAGGGAAGAGAATCGGCTGCCAGCAAGGCGAAAATGGCATTTTTCTGTGTCTGAGAACCTGTTGCTTTGCGACAAAGCTTCTTTGAATGCGACCCTCACGGAGGCTCCGGCGAAAAGGCCCCGTGGAGCCGAGCGCACGGTGCGAGCCGTCCCGCTGCACCGTTTGCCAAACACAACAGAGTAAACAGAGGTTTTCTCACACTCAACAAGCAACACGGCGAACAGGAGACCTCAACAGAGCGCTCCGAGCATCACAAAGGGGCCGAATATTTTTATTAAAATGACACGTTTAGAGGCACCAATCGGTTAAAACGAAGCTGCGTGTTATTTATGGAGCCGAGCTTCATCCAGACTGTTGTCTGAGCATAACAGTGCTGTTTTATCCTCCCATTCCAGGTCCTGTGGAGAAATACTCTTTAACTCTGACTCTGTGGACCAGAACCAGCAGATCATAACTAGCATGAGACGTGGAAAACACACTCGGGCAGCGCGGCCAACTCCATAATGTTCTTACGTCGACCACATAAAGCTGGAAGAAGACTTTGGAAAAGTGCTTAGGAGCAAAAAATAATAATCAAACATACTTATTCTGACACGCTGCATGCTGAGAGTCAGTATGAACAAGTGGTACACCCATGGGTGGTGCAGTCGGTAGAGCTGTTTCCTCTCAGCGAGAAGGTTGCCGGTTCAAATCATGGCCAGGGGCCATTCTGAGTGGAGTTTGCATGTTCTCTCCGTGCTGCGTGGGTTTTCTCCCACAGACTAAAAACATGCACATTAGACTGATTAGTAACTCTAATTGTCTCTAGGTGAGTAAGAGAGTGAATGGTTGTCTCGTTTGTCTCCGTGTCCCTGTGATGGACTGGAGACCTGTCCACGGTGTCCCCCTACTTCTCACACAGTGATGGCTGGACATGGGCATGACTGACCCCCATGACCCAAACGGGAAGAAGCGGGTAAAGATGATGATGGATAGATGAATGGATGGACAGACGGTACGCCTGTGTCTTCCGTCGCTGTGTTTGTTGTTTTCCAAACGTTTTTCAGGAGTGGAGCTGAACAGGAATGAAGTAAACCTAAATGTTTTTGATGTGAGATATTCAAGTGAGTCAGTTGCACTGTGGAGAAGAACAGAGGAACTGAGGTAGGACTTTTTTTGTTGTTGTTGCTCTGATCCAATTAAATCCACCTCAGCCGAGGTGGCTGGGGGGGGGGGGGGGCATTGGTGGCCAAGGCCCCCATAGATTATTCTTCGACCACCACAATCTTTTAAGAAAACTAAACTTTTAAGCAAAACAAAAACTAGAAAACTTAATTCCCTCAAGTGATATTGGTGGTCCGTTTACATATATGTATGGTGGTGGCCATCTTGAAATTTAACATGGCAACCAAATTTTCTATAGTGACTTTTCTTACCCGTACATGTAGCCAGACGCCAAAATGGAAGTCTGTGCCTAACTTTTTTTTTTTTTTTTTAAGTTATGCTTAGAACATGGACGGACGAACAGAAAGTAATTCCAGTTCTCTGTTCTTTGCTCCACGACGGGACAAAAAACAAACCAGCATCTCCAGATCATGACAGAAATTTGAGTTTTGTTAAAAAACAAAGGAGCAAACAGAAATGGAGCAAACATCATTAAAGCTCAAATCCTGACAGGTTGAAGCACTCAGCCAGCGTTCTGCTTCAACGCCACCGCTGCTTACAGATATTCACAAAAACACTCAGATCCACAGATTGTTAAATTCAGGGAGTGGAAAAGAAAAACATCTCTCCGAGACCACATTGTTACTGCTGAGTTTTAAGAGCTCTGTTAAAGTTCACTTGAGGAACATGATATTTTATTTGGCGGACTCTCGAGTTCAGGAACGGACTCCACTAAGGATTTATTATCGTCAGCATTGGACGCCAGTCCTGAAACGCTACGTTATCGATGTTTGTCCGTTTGCTTTATTTCTGTTTGGCTCGTGTGACGGAGATCAACAGCTCGGATGAAGTATTGCCGTTTTTTGTTTGTTTGTTTAAAAACTGCTGGTGGACCGGAGAGCGACGCATCACGTGATATTTAATCTGTTTGAGGGGGGAACTAAAGCGGTTGCATGTTTATAGACTCATGGGAGCCCGTCAGGAGAATAAAAGATCCTGTTTTTAAATGGAGATGGTCATTAAAATTCTTTATCTGCTGAGCTGTCGTTTAGTGGTCCAAAAGGCCGTGTACAAACAGCGAGGCTCTGTGGAGACGAGCTGCGAGGACGTGAAAGACACGTCTATACAACCCTATCTGCCATAAAAGGCAGGGGCCGAGGGATTTACTGCGCCTCCTCTTTAATAAATGTAGTCAAATGTCGTGCATGTCAATGTGCACTGAGGACGCTCCCACCACAGACACACAACACGAAGTACACAAAAACACCTGACAAAGACCAGAGCCATTAATGTTAACCAAGTCTTGTTTGTCCATCCATCCATCCATCCTTCTATCCCTCCATCCAGCCATCCATTCTCCTATGCATCTGTCCTTCTATCCATCCATCTATCCTTCTATCCATTCATCCATCCATTCTTCTATCCATTTTTCCATCCATCCGTCCATCCTTGTATCATCCGTCCATCCTTCTATCCCTCCATCCAGCCATCCATTCTTCTATGCATCTATCCTTCTATCCATCCATCCATCTATCCTTCTATCCATTCATCCATCCAGTCATCTTTCTATCATCCATCCATTCTTCTATCCATTTTTCCATCCATCCTTCTATCCATTCATCTTTCTATCCATCCATTCAGCCTTCTATCCACCCATCCATCCATCCATCCATCCATTCATCTTTCAATCCATCATCAATCCATTCTATCCTATCCATCCACCCATAAAGCCTTCTATCCATTCATCCATCCTTCTATCATCCATCCTTCTATCCCTCCCTCCATCAATCATTCATCCATCCATCCATTCTCCTATCCTTCTATCCATATATCCATCCATCCTTCTTTCCCTCCATCCATCAATCAATTTGTCCATCTATCATCCATCCATGCATTTTAAACAGAAGTGTTTAACTTAAAGGTCGTGTGACATGATTTATGAACTTTGCAGAAAGTGGCACAACATAAATATCTTGTATCATTGAACTATG
>JARVLU010000952.1:4494405-4512190 GCA_031762415.1 Simpsonichthys santanae | reverse complement strand
CTTTTAAAGAGTTAAAATAAAATAAAAAACTATTACATTAAAATTTGATATTTTATTTTCAGGCTGAGATGGCAAACTAGTTTATTGTGGGAAAAAAAAAATATATATATATATATATATACAGTTTATATATACTAAACACTGTATTTTTAAGCAATAAAGTAGATTTAGCCCTAAAGGAACATGAATGGTCATAAAGTTAAAGGGCAAAACAAGTGAAAACTCTGGAATCCAAATGAAGCCAAAGTTTGGCTGTTTTACAGAATTAAAAAACAAAAAAAAAAAAAAAAAAACATGGAGACAAACTGAGTGGTGTTATTCTTCTAAATCCCAGGCTTTATCTTTGAACTTTAAGCGGTGGTAGTTTTCCCCGGACAGAATGAACTCCACGACACACGTGACGACTTTGGAACCAAAGACGATGGAACGTGATCCGTCTCGTGAATGAGCTCAATGACAGAACCTGACGTTTATATTTGTGTGAGGACAATGAGAGATCAGATAAACCGTCTGTCTCTGAGGCTTCTGCTTTTTCAAAAAAATTAAAAAGCTAAAGCAACATCAAAACGCTTCGGCTGTTGAGAGAAATAAAGCCGAGGTTTAGGTTACAAAGACGATTTTAGCTTCACTCTGTGCTCCTGTGAGGCTTTTTGATCCAACAGATCAATGGAAAAGCTTAGAGACAGAAGTGATGCATTAAGTTGATTCATTTTAACCAACATTTTCCTCTAGATCCTCTTTTAATGGTGACTTTACTTTGACTAGACTTGTTTTATCCAACTAGTTCTGTTGGTGATAAACTGTGAACAGCATTTACAAAAGAGTCTCCAAAAAGTCTCAAAATGTTTGCGAGGGTTCTCAATTTACTCACGCAAGTAGCAAGAACCAAACCTTTGCTCAAGATGTAGTCTTTTTAATTAGCTTAAAACAGTCACACGTCCATCGTGGTTTTCTGGAATGTCTTCTCAGGTCTGAAAGTACGAGAAACGTGCACGTTTTATCTGCCTCGTACGTCGTGAGGTCGGGCTCCAACCAAGTATTGATAATAACCAACGCCAGGCACCGACGCATAGGTGTTGCAACAATTAACAACAAAAAATAAATAAAAAAAGACCTCCGTGTTTAACCACCAAGTTTTACCGAAAACGAAGCCTTGTTTTTGCTTACTGGATCCGGTTCTGTTGGTCGTCACAAAACTCTGGACTCAAGTTTTGTTAAAACATAGACGTTTTTCTTATTATTTTATTTTGTTTAAATAATGCAATAAATCAAATATTTTGTTCATTTAATACAAATTAATTGTTGCTTTATTTATTTATCTATTTATTTATTTATTTAAAAGAAAAGAGCTTCAGGAGTTACCGGTAAATGTTAAAATAGTCTTTTATTTTTGATTTTTTGATTTCAGGCTGAAACAGCTCAACAAGACTGACTGGAACATTGTGAACACTTAATAAATAAATAAGTAAGTAAGTAAAATAAGTAAATAGTATTTCGCAGCACGTGGTCCATTTTTCCCCCGAGGTACATTCAACGTTAAAAGACCTTCTGGATTAAAATCAGCTTCCCAGGAAGTTTAGCTCAAAAAGAACATTTTACTTCTTTAAATTTACTGAAGCACTTTTTAAATCATTTGTTTGATATTTGGTTGACGTGCTTTTTAAAAACGCCTGAAAAAGACCCAAGTCGGATCCGTTTCACACAGTTCGCAGTTGATGGAACTTCATAACGTCAGTCTGTAAAAGTTTCTTCCCGCCGCCGGACGAGCGAGGAGCAAAAACAATAAAAACTTTACGTGGAGCAGATTCTTCTGGTTTTGAAGAGTTTGGCTTGATGTGACGAAAGATAAAAAAGTTTCCTCCAAAAACAAACAGAACCTTCTGGTCCCCACAGTTTTTCACTTTTATGGGCTTTCAGCAGAAGCTTCAGGCTGAGTCAGTATCTTCAGTTCATGACTTCTTCTTATCTGTTTTTTTATTTTTGTCTTCTCGACCTCACCTTTTATTGCATTACCAGACTCTGAGATCCAGATCCAGTAAAAAAAAAAAATAGGAGCAAAGTTTCTGTTCATCTGTGGGGCCTGCTGGAGATCTGGCAGTCCCATCAGCCACCTGGGGTTGGACAATTAATTTTCTGATGCGGGTCGCAGGGAAGGTGGACAGCGCCGAGGTCAACACCGTAACGCTGCTCGGCCTCTTGATCCTGACCCAACATTTGGACTCCCGGCTCTCCTAAGGTCAGACGGCCGTCAGCTCTGGGCGGGAAGTCGGGTCCAATTAGGAGGTGTCGTTTTGCGGCGCCGAGCGAGCGGAGCAGAAGGAAACTCATTTAGAGGATGAGTGGTTTTTTGGAGCGCAGGAGAGTCAGTGGGGACAGAAGGTCTGCTGTTCCAAACAGACCCATCAGAACTGGACAACTAGAAGCTCAGAGACAAAGTATTTAACAGCCGAAAACAAGAGGCGCTGAAGGGAAGTAAACCTGCAACCCATCCCTGCCGAAGGCCTGCAGTCCTCCTCTCAGTCATTGTTTCCTCCTTTTGTTGCATTTTTATTTCTAACAGTGTTTTTTCCCTCACATGTGACACAAAGTTTGAATTCTGTTAAAGCAGAACAAAGTAAACTGAACCTGAAGCGAGAAACTTTCTACGACAGCGTAAAGTCCACGAGACAGAGACCTCAAACTCCTTCAGTGCGACTTCTTTGTGCTATTTAACGATGTAACGTTGAACGTTCAGCTCCATTGATGATACGATTTAATATTTATTACCGTTCTGTCAAATTTTGTTTTTAGATATAGGTTTTTGCTACATTCAGCTTAAAGTAACATTTTAGCTAGTTGTATTCAATATATTGCTTATGTTAGCTGTCAGGAAAAGGTTTGAGAAATTTTGCTTTAATTTATTTTTTACCATAATTAGCTCTTAGTTACAGTTTTGCTAATTGTAACTTTTGCCAGTTTTGCTTGTTTTACCATTTAGCTACATATTTGCTAAATTTAGCAATTGCCAAATGTTTTGTCAAATGTAGCGATTAGCTACAGTTTTGCTAGATTTATCTTTTAGATATACTGTAGTTTTGATCTTTGCATCTTGCAAGCCAAGAGTTTTGCAACATTCAATTCTTAGTTGCAGTTTTGGTTAAAGTGACTTTTCACTTCAGTTTTGCCTATTTTATCTTTAAGCTACATTGTTGCTGTTTTGTTAAAATTAGCTTTTAGCGAGTTTTATCAAATTTAGCTCTTAGCTACTCTTTACTGATTTTAGCTCTTCTTTTAGTAATTTTAGCTTTTAGCTATAAATTTTAACTACATTTAGCTCTTAATGACATTTTCCTAATTGTAACTTTTTGCAACAGTTTTACTGATTTTAGCTTTTAGCTAGTTTTAGCAGTTAGCTCATGGTAACTTTTAGCTGCCGTTTTGCCAGTCTTATCTGTTCTGCTTGTTTAACAGTTCAGTTAAATTCATTCTGTGGTTGTTTCAAGCAGCTATAAAATGTGATTTCTCCAGTTATAATAGTGCTTGTCTTGTTCTTTGTTTAGGTCACAGATTATCCAAGATGAGCAAAAGCATAATTTTAATCTCCTTGCACAAATTAAAATGGATCAGATGATCATCAAGTCTGACACCGGTCGGTCCGTCAGATGAAGAGCAGCTCACGCGTGGCTGTTTTACCGAGGTCTCCGGTACTTTCTATAACGCACTGTTTCAGTTTCCTGTGTAAGGATGTGAGCAGAAATGTGTTCTTGTTTTTTGGCTTAAAGCAAAGCTGGAACAAACGTTTAGTCTTCGTGTTTGTGAACTATGCATGGAAAGCTGCATTATGGAGCAAACATCCTCAGAACTTCTGGTTCCTGAAGAGACTCCTGGACTTCCTTGTCCTAACTGCAGCTCTGCTGTCCAAGATTTAAAGTCAATATCCAGAGAGGTGAGTAGGAGAACTCACTGTGGCAACCCCTGAGCAGGGAAAAGCTGAAAGACGATTCTGATAACAACAATTTCTTTGTTTGACTTTCTCATATTCAGAGTGAAGAGAAAGTGAAGCAACAGCTGTGCCTTAAAAATGTTCAAATTAAATCTGAGTCGATCTGGCTTCTTTCTAATCTCGCTCACTATTCAGCTTTTCCACTCATCAGTTGTGTCCTCCGGCTCGGATGAGGAACCACAGACCTTTGAGGCCCTGCGTTTCACTCGCGTCGAGATTTATTCGTCCATATCCGAGCTAAAGCAGCTAAAGATGGAGGCTTCGGCTAATTGAGAGCGATGATGCTGATGTAATGTTAGCTAGGGACCACAAAGGGACAATCAGAGCAGGCTGCCTGGCGTCTGTGGTCATCTCAGATAACATCAACAGAAACAAGACAGAAGGATGATTAGGTGGACGATTGGATCCTGCAGAAGAAAAATACTTCGGCTGGTATGAAGGAGTGAAGTAGCTATGGCCTTGTTTTGTCAGCTCCAAGGACACAAATTAAATAGGACGTCTAATGTTTCTGAGTGAAACTTAGAAATCAGCAGAGAGACACTGAGAGCTGAGGGACTTTGCTGAAACAGGCTAAAGCAGCTGAAACTGAGTCTGGTAAAGCTAAAAAAGAAACAGAATGCTAGCAACAAAAAAAAAGTGCTGGCTAAAACCCAAACTAGAAAATGCTAAAGCAGCAAAATGCAAACTAGATGTATTAAATCATGAACTAAGAGCTAAATAACATCAAATGGATACATTGAAACTAAAAGTAGCAAAACTGGAGCGAGAATTTAACAGCAAGAAAATGATAGCCGGAAGCTAAACGTAGCAAAGCATAGCTAAAAGCTGCTAAAAACTAGCTAAAAGTGGCAAATTGTTAACTATAAGTAGCTAACTAAGAGGCTTCCTTAATAAAGTTCAAAGGATCAAAAATCTGATAGACAAATGCTAAACCTAGTAGTATGCTAAATAAATATAGTAAAACACTAATTAAAAGCTAAATAAAACAAAAGGCTAACTAGAAGCCAAAAGTAGGAAGAAAGATGGTAGACTTTAAAATAAGCAAAAGGCTAGCTGGAAGCTTAAATTTGCAACAAAAAAAGCTAAAAACAGCATAAGATGACCAAAATAGAGGAAGAGTTCAGAGAAAGTATCATGTAATTCTATGGGGGAAAATACTTTACATGAAAGTGAATATTTTGAAAAGTTAAAAAAAATTACTAAAACAAAAAGTTACTATCTCCTGAATGAGCTGAACATTTTGAAGCATGAATCACTAAAACAGCATGAACTCTGCTGAAGTTACTAGTTTGCAAAATCAGAGTGGAAAAATAAAAACTGTGATGTAATTCATGCAAATAAATCACACCCAATTACAAAAAATTACTGTTAGAAATATTTAAATGTGGCATCTTTTAAAACCAAACGATAGACAAATAATAAAACAGTCGAGTTTTGACTCAGCTCCAGTTTCGAACTGATAGCTGCATTGGTTCCAACATTCTAAGAATGAAAACTCAAAGCTTATTTTAATTCAAACGACTCCCAGGATTTCTGTCCTAAAAGCAGCTGACTGGAAAACGGGCGAAGATAATTACAAAACCAGTCAAACAATCAACCGTTTGGAAGGCTGACCTCATCGGCATCTGTGGCTGTGAGCTGCATTATCTTGAAGCCGTCTCCGACGTTCTCCTCGATGGTCATATCGAGGATATCGTTAGGAAACACAGGCGGGTTGTCGTTGACGTCCTGCAGAGTGATCTCCACCTGCAGAAGAAGAAGCAGAGTTTCCATTAAAGCCATGCCAGTCTGTTACAGCACAGCTGCTACAGCTGGAGCCAACTCATTAGATTTCAGAAGCGGCTACACGAGATGCACGTAAGCTTCAGAACGGCTGGAGGGGGAAAAACTATCAAATCATATAGTGCAACCAAAACAAAAGTAAACCAACCAGTGCAAACCAGTGCATTCATAAAAAACTCAGGAAAAGTATTTACTGTATATGGCTTAAACCGACTCAGATATAAAACTTTGGGAAAACAAGATTATCCAAGAACCAGAAAACAGACCTGAGCTAACGTAGCTAAAGCTAGCTAGCTTGAAAGCCTTAGCTTTGGTTAAAACTACATTATAAGAGTTGTCTTTTTGTTAAGGCTATCACAAATACATTTTGTTTCCAAACCATAATTTCTTTTTATTTATTATTTAGAGGTAGAATATTGATTCAATTCAACATGTGTTTAAGTCACATTCAAAATGCAACAATTCATTAACTTAAATATTTAGTTTATACTGACGAAGCAAAAAAAAAAAAAAAGTTAAAAGGTCACAATTTACACATAGATATTAAACTGAAATTTACACATTTTTATTTTTATTTTTGTTACCCACACCGAGATATTTTAAAATGTTTAATTTGGAGTTTGAAAGGATGAAGCAAATAAAATTTAAAAAAGTATAATCAGAAACATAAGCTAATGCTAAAACTTTAATATGTACAGCGTAGCTTCCATGCTAAGACATTAGCTAATGCTAATTATAGTTAGCTTAGATTTTGACACATTAGCTATTGCTTATATTATAACTTAACAAATTCTAAGACATTAGCTAATACCACTTATAGATGGTTTAGATTTTGAGATATTAGCTATAGCTAATATTATAATTTAACAAATGCTAAGACATTAGCTAATACACTTATAGTTGGTTTAGATTTTGAGATATTAGCTATTGCTAATATTATAACTTAAAAGCTAAAACATTAGCTAACCCTACTTGTAGCTTAGCTTAGATGCTGAGACATTAGTGGTATCTAAGTGTGGAAGAGAAGGTGTTAAAATGACAACATTCACTTGTCTCAGTTATTGCTAGCAGTTGTGTAATAACAAGGTAAACTTTCATACAGTCATTTATAAAGAAAGCTGTCACTGGCGCTCACTGACATTACACAGTTTACAAATTAACTTCAGTTATTTTTTTATAGAAATGTGCAGAGTGTAACTCTAGAGCAAACTAACTGCAGTTTGGGAAGTTTCACTTTCAAGTCTCAGAAACCAAAATAAACAGACATTAAAGAAGACCACAAGACCCCGTATGGATAAACTGTCCTGTGTAGCGAGTGACTTGCTCGGATAATTTTAATTTTTTACAGATGCTGTAGTGGTGAGAGTAAAACTTGTGAATAGGTCAAATGTTTACATAAAATATGTAATTTAAATTTAATCAAAGTGTCATGAATCTTTTGTTCAGTTCAGTGAATAATGTGGAGCCAGCTTGAAGGCTTTTGTGACCACATTTACATTTGGAGACCCCTGACTGCCAACAGTCACTTATTTGGTTGTGCTTTTCTTTTGTATTGAGTTAAGCTTTAATAAATCAAACAATGAAAACTCTTAAAACTTTGTCCTGCAGTAAAATTCTAGACAATAACACGTTCTGCGTTCTGGTTTTCTCCAATAGTCCAAAACCACGTATGTTTAGTCTGCCTAAAGACCCAGGCCTCCCTTAAACAGATATATGATCTCAGTGGGATTTGACTAGTTAATTAAAGGTTAATAATTGTTACAAAAAGGATATTGTGCATGTTAGAACTGTGTATGTTGTTGTTATTCCCATGCTTAAGTGGTTGTTGGCAGATTTAGTAAATTTAAACAGGCAATAGATCTTTGTCTCTATATGGGTCACTGACTGAAGCAACTGTCTACCCAACTGAGAAACAATGTTTAAATATTTAGCATAATGTCCAAATAAAATTCAGTCATCCTAAAATACAAAAGTATGGTCTGAATTTTGAAAAAGGTCATCAAACTAGCTCATTGCTGTATTTCCAACGACATATTGTAAGGCTGTCAGAAAGCAGCTAAATAATGGGGAGTATCCAGTTGTCCGAGGGAAAGTGGAAACCCTGGAGACGGTGAGAGTGAGACACTTATGGTTTTAGTTCCAAGTGTAGCGTGGCAATATTACATTTCCAGTCGTATCCCACAACTTAAAACTCCCATCCTCTTCACCCCGTCCACCAGCCCAAATATCCATTTCAAAGCCAGTAAACACAGCTTGCTTTTGAATCATAATAGACATTTTGCAGCACATTCTCTGTTTATTGCTTCTATAAATATGGGAAAGCCTTGTTTAGATTTTCCAGTGATGGGATCGCCATTATTGTTGACAGTGATTATTCTAATTCTTGTGTTAGGCATCATGAGATGCCAGCACCTCGGTTTCACAACCTCCTGTAACAAGTTATAAAGTTAAAGGCCTAGTGTTCCTCAAAGAGACATAAAAAAGGTTAAATCATTTCATCTGGACATGTTTTGAAATTATTAACCTTTTTTGTGTTATCTACCTGGATGATTGAGCCTACAAACCTTTTTCTTAAAGGGACATGTTCCCTTCCATGCCAGGGTTTTAACTCGATCAAATTTAAAAGAAGTTCAATACAAAAACCAGCATAACTCAAGATAGCCACAGGAGCCATATCTTACAAGAGATGTTAAAACTCTGTGTACAGTATGTGCTGAGGACAGCTCTCCGCTACCACCCAAACTTCAACTCATTGCGTGTCATTTTGAGTAAGTTATAACCATGTTGTTGTTTTGTTTTTTTTGTTGTTGGCTAAGGTATATTAACCGTAGCAGTCACCATGTTTTTTAATTCATTCAACCTTTATTTATACAGGCTAGCCTCATTGAACCACAATGAGAGAGACTTGTTCCAGACAGAATATATAAAGTACAGACAACAACAGTAAATAATGACAATAAACTACAGTAAAAATGCAGTTACAATAAGAGTAGTAGGTCATGAGTGTGGTGTAGGTGCACCTCCAGTGGTCATCCCTTGAACGTTTCTTCAAAATTCGTTTTATGGCTCCTTATATGCTAACAGACAGGGTTGACTAAAAGAATATTGCCCAAGTTTTAGGCAAACATACTGCGTTCAGAGTAAGTTTTGAGGAGCAGGTAGTAGCAGCTACTACCACAACACTTTGTATGTCAATATCTGAAATTTATTGAGTTAAAGCAGTTTTTTTTTTTTTTTTTTTGTATTTATTAGGTCAGTGCTGAGGATTTTGCCGACGCCATCGATAAACACAAACACACACAGAGAAACAAGTGAAAATGTTGCCTTGACTTTTATGAGTGCAACAGTAACAAATGGGAACAACCAGCTGTCAAGAACCTAAAATAGGGGCTGCTTTTTGAAGCAACAAGAGTTTCCTATTGGGCACAGATGAGGCAAGACAATGGACCTTCAAGGCTAAATGACCACTGAGGTCAAAGGCCACACAGAGTGGTCTATTCTTACAGTGCTTCTTTGACAGGAAGTCAACCGTCACGTTCCACAAATCTGCTTCGAAAGCACCAGAAGCAGGAAACCCTTAATACCAGCCGCTATCCGGTTATTCTTTTGGAGTCAGTTCAGTTCATCTCATTAAAGACGACCCAGAATCAAAAGGTTGGGGAGTAGAAATGGTGTCACGGTCTAACTGGATGCTTCAGCTGTTTGTTGTTCTCACACCAGAGACGTCAGACCACAGTGGCAATTACGACAAATCACTCCAGTCAATTCACCAATGGGCTGGACGACGGCGCTGTCCACCCTTTGAGTCGGTCCATCAGCATGAAGTGAAATAATTAGACAAGAACCAGATCATTCGTAAGCGGGTCACAATGACAGCGGATCTCTGACTCAACTCGTGCCCGAGCCGAGGGACCGGGGCAAAGTCAACAAACGATGAATATTCATCTCCCGCCCCGTGTGTCCCCTTGATGTGTAAATAATGCAAGGCCCACTTCTGAGGAGGGAACTAATTAGGGTAGAAGTGCAGCTTTTTTATTTTGGTTTAAATTCCAGTTTGCGCTACCCAGGCTCTCAGGGGACGGCAAAATATCAAAGTGTTTTGGTGAAAAATTCATCAGAAGGAAAGGAAGCGAGGTCAGGAGGCTGTGGGGAGGGGGGGGGGGGGGGTTTTTTCGCAGCTAACCCCGATGCGCCGGCCCGGGCAGGTGAAACACATTAGCTTACAAGCTAAAAGGTTGAGTTTCATCAACTACTGTTTCAGGTTGCAGGTGCTGCTAACTGGCTGCCAGGGTTTTATTATTTATGGGGAGGGATGAATGATTCACACGTGGAGCGCCACCGATTACGAGACCGTGAGTGATGGGAGATATTTATCCAGCGGGACGAGACCCGAGCCGAGATGGGATACATTCAACCTCCTGGGGCTCGTGTGCAGGAAAGACGGGTGAGATGATTTAGACGTCTGAGCTCAGATTATGTAACCGAGAGCTTCTATGGTTCATAAAAATTTAAATTTAAAGGTTTGTTTTACCCAAATTACAAAAAGACAAATTTACCTTTGAACTACTGACATTTGAACTCACAGCGGTGAGGATTTTGCTTTAAGTGGATCGTACACATTTTCTAAGTTGTAGCTTCAAAAGCTGCAAAAACAAACATTTCTAACTAGAGAAGCGTCATTTCCTGTGAAAAGGCAGCGTGAATGCTTATTGGTAGATTTCTACTGAAAGATGCTGAAAAAGATGAAAGCAGCTGAAAAGGTTTCATCACTAAACTGGTAATATGAATTGAATTTAAACAGCTGACATTTGCTGACAGGAGGAAAATAAAAGCTGAAAGCAGAAAAAAACAGCAGAATAAGCAGAAATAGGCAGAGAGAGGCTGAATGGATTACAAAAATGCAGAAATTAGCAAAACAAAAACAAAGCAGCTGAAAAGGTTAAAATACAACTAAAAGTAGCATAAAAAAACTGAAAGGAGCAGAAAAAGTTGAAGTTATTCAGAACTATTCCAGAAGGTGGAAAAAGAGCTCAAATTATCAGAAAAAAGCTATTTAACAGATAGACGCTGAAATTCGAAGAAGAAGAAAAAAACACTTAAAGGAGCCAAGAAAAAAAAAATGCCAAAACAAAATAAAATGTACTGAAAGAAGCTGAACCAGGAGCTGAAATGAACTGAAAGAAATTGAAAGAAGCTGAAATTAGCTCAAAGAAGCTGTACCAGTGGCTGAAATTAGCTCAAAGAAACTGAACCAGTAGCTGAAATGAGCAGTCAAAGGGTTTAAACAGCACAAAGGGTTTGTGAAGCGAGCTCCGCTGATTGATGATTTATAAACATTCACACTTAAAAAGTATCTTTCCTCGACAAAACATCTGCTTTAACTCGATCAGTTTTAAAGATACAGTATTACGCTATTTGGTGTGGTGCTAGCTGAGACTGATCCCCAGCTTATCTCAAATTACTTTTCTCTGTCTGTTAGCAAAATATCTCATGAACCAATGGGTGAATTTCAATGAAAACTTCAGGAAGATACAAATGTACATATTTGTTGAGCTCAACCCAATCCAAGATGGCTGCCAGAACCAACTGGCCTTAGAAAACACAACAGTGACTGTACCTCAGACAGATTTACAAACAGTTAGCTATGGTGTGGTATGAGTGGAGCATCTTCTTCACAACGAACTTTGAGAGCAACATCTTTGTTCAAAATGTTGGCAGAAACTGTTGGGTGTCCTCCTTGTTTGTCTGTTAGTATAATATCTCCTAAGCTACTTGATGTTTTTATATGAAAGTCCCATAAAGTAATATTTTGGTGTGCAACTACAACTGATTAACAAACCAAGATGGCTGCCACAGCTAAAGCTTTAGCCAACACAAAAGGTCCTAATCTTAGTGCGTTTTAAAGATGTTGCGTTAAACTTGGGTGTGGTAGTAGCTGAGAGTCACCCACAAGATGTGCTCCGATATAACGCCACAGATACGACCAAAACCATTCCTCTACTAAAGACGATTTCAGCTCAAAACTCTGGTCTGAAAATGATTTCAGGTGATGAGCATTTCATAAAGAACGCTAGGCGTTCATTTTTGGGAGTTTTATTGAAATACTTCAACTGCTTCATGAGATATTTTGCTAACAGAGAAACAAACGCCAACACGTGCAAATACACGGATGCCATCAACACCTTTTATATGGTAAAAGCATTGGTTCTCTACTCAACAGAAATAAAAATGGACAGGAAATTGGACACTTAAACTCTTTAAAAAGACGAAGTCACAGAGATTTACTGGACTGGAGACATCAAAGCTCAGACAGACGACTTCAAGAGTATCAGAGCTCAGAGAAGTTCCACCAAATGTAATTTCCACGGTGAGCCGGGACCAGAGGTCCAGCTGCAGCTGAAGGTAAAAGAATCACCTGCATCCATAAAACCAAGCAAACCACATTCTCCTTGACTCAAACAGCAGGTTCTCACGTGCTTCCTGCCTGAAAATACCTGCCAAGCCCGAAGAGACAAACGGACGGTGCCACGCAGACCACATGTCTTCTGTTAGAAGCTTCAGTTGTTTTAAATAACCGGTGGAAAACGTGATGAATGAGGCGAGCGATGGTTTGCATTAAGGATGAGTAACACGGTGCACGCTCGCTCCACCGAACGCCAACAGCCTGCGAGTGAAATCGGCATCGTTTGCAACTCGTCTTCTAACCCGACGGAAAAACCTGCGACCTTCGAGCGCAGCTGATGCAACAGTTGGACTGTAAATGGTGAGATCATCGCATCATAAAACTGCCGTAGGAACCTGCCTTCCCAAAATGATTAAACATCTCATTAGCTGCCGTTGACGACTCGGGGTCGGGGGGGCGACAACTTCCAGCGCTCGTTATAATCGGCCTCTTGGACCGAACGGGCTGACGTTGCATCATCTGTTTCTCACTGATGCGTACGAGCCCGAGTCGGCCCGATGTTCTAAAAATTCAAAATACAACAAACACTTCATTATGGAGCCAGGGCCGGAAAAAAATCAGAGAAAATGCTCAAATGTTTAGGCGACTCAAAAAAATGATTTTAGGAATGTTATAAATAAATCTCAGAACTTTCCTGAAGGGTCTAATCCAGTCCGAGGTCCGACTTGTTCATGGTGACACAAAGGCTGTCTACGGTTACATCGCTTCAGTGTTTAAGTGGAAGAGACGGAGCAGAACAGAAGCAGACTGGCGACAGTCGGTGTCTCCAAACTCTGATGGAATGGAAAAGTGAATGTTTGTAGTTTTGAACAGGGAGTAAAAGTAAACCTAAATGTTTTTGGAGCAAGTTGTTAAAGAACAGAGTGATTTTATTTTTTTTATTGTTTTTGAGACGGCACAGAGCCACAGATCCTGGTGAGAAGATGGAGCATATCTATCACCAGGTGCAGTGGTGGAGGCAGGGGGTGGCCAATGGTGGCCTTGGCCATCATAGATACTTTTTGGCCCACCATTATATATACAGGTGGTCACCGATTTACGGCGCCATCGACTTACAGCATTTCGGACTTAAGGCGCCGCCCCAGTGACGTCATCACACCTTACGTTGTCTTTTTTATGCAGCATTTTTTTTTTTTAGTTTTATTTTTTTCAGGGTATTTTGTTAGCCAACTGCTTGGAAACACATTAAAACGGCGTTCTAAGTACGCTGTTGTTGTTTTACATTGAAAAAAGTGTTTAAAAAGACGTTACAGCAGTCATGTGCTTTCAGTTTCGAGTTACAGACGAAAATCCGGAGTTACAGCAGCCCTGTGGTTTCAGTTTCGAGTTACAGATGAAAATCCGGAGTTACAGCAGCCATGTGGTTTCAGTTTCGAGCTACAGACGAAAATCCGGAGTTAAGGCAGCCATGTGGCCGGCGCTCCAACTTACAGCAAATCGAGTTACGAACGCGCCATAGGAACGGATCTCGTTCGTAACTCAGGGACAACCTGTATACAGGTGGAACTCGGTTTAAGACCCTCTCGGTTTAAAGTTTTTTTGCACTTAGGACTGCCTCCCCAGTGATGTCATCACACCTCACGTTGACTTTTTTATGCAGCATTTTATGTTTGTTTTTTGTTTTTTTGAGGGCATTGTGTTAGCTAACTGCTTGAAATACAGCAAAACTGCGTTTTAAGTACGCTGTTGTTGTGTTACATTGAAAACAACGTGTTTAAAAAGCCGTTACCGTTCGCCATGTGCTTTCAATTTCAGGTTACATTCAAAATCCGGACTTACAGCCGTTTGCCATGTGGTTTCAATTTCGGGTTACATTCAAAATCCGGACTTACAGTCGCCACGTGGGATGAGCTCCGGTTTACGTTCAAATCGGGTTACGGTCAGCCCTTGGGAATGGAATTCGAACGTAAACCGAGGTCCACCTGTATTATTTATTTATTTATTTTTGTGGCTATAAACTTTGTGCTGTACCTTTCACCACTGTGCAAAAGTGTGGTACAGCCTGGACAGGTCACAAGTCCATCACTGGGACACAAACAAACAAGGCTAAGAAGCAATCACTCTGACTCACACGTAGGGACAATTTAGAGTTACCAGTTATCTTAACATGCACGTTTTTGGTCTGTGGGATAAAATGACACATCCACGGGTGCATGAAGAGAACATGCAAACTCCATCTTGAAAGGTGCCAGGAGACAATCTTGCAACCTTTGCACTGAGAGGCGACAACTCTAAACAATGTCACCCCAGAAACACAATCTCCGTCATCCACCTATAATACTGTTGTGAGATGTGTTTTTTTTTTTTTTTTCTGTGTTCAGATGCCTGTATTCTCTGCATTGGTAATGTGCCTCATACTGTGTAGCACTCTCTAACCTTGTATGCATTAATTAATGAAAAACAGGAGCAGCAGGTGTGTTGCATCTCACTGCAGGGATGGCAGAGTAAATCAGTGTGAAATGAATTGTGTTGCCACATACATGCATCTATGATGTGCTATCTGCATGTGTATAAAGGAACCACTGTTTTGAACTTCTACCTGTACGTAGCTCTGCCATTCCACCTCCATTCTGTCTGTGCTTGGCATCCAGATCAGTGACACAATGCGCAGAACGTAGACTTAATACTCAAATGTGCTAAAATGGGAGTCCTTTATTCATCTGCCATAATTGGCCATCCAGTTGCTGAGATGTAGCACTGCGATAACCAGTAGCCAAACCTTTCTGTTTGCCAGCAGCCAAATGGGCTAAGCCTGCTGGCAGCCACTCTGCAGACAGAATATTTGTTATGTGCACGTTGCCTCTGCAGAAAGAAAAATGTGAGAGCATGTGTTGTAGTCGCTGTAATTATTCACTGGATATTTTTACTTGTCTGATAATAATCACTTAATCCCTCAGGATTTTGTTTTTTTCTTTTAGCAGGCGCGTATGTCCACAGCATGACGAGTGAGGGCGAACACATAATGACTCATCACAGCCTGCGAAGCCACACAAGTCGATGCCTGCCGACTTCTATTGACCAATTACTCACTGGGTCATCGCTGTGTGAGCAGGCCAACTGAGTTGTCAGCAGTGGCACTGAGCAGGCTTTGCTGTGGTAGAATCAAATGGGGATGAGGGACAATTGAGGGTGATGGTGGGGAGGGAGTCCATATCTATTGTGTCAGGCTGACAAATCAACAGATATCTGAGCATCAAGGCAGCAAACAGCTCTCCAGCTTGCGTTCTGCAGCAGCAGCAGGTCACCTCCAGGACCTTGAGAAAATAGGGGAGTCAAACTCCATTTGTTTTCTGTCTCTGTTCCCTGGGGAATCAAAGGGGAAGACATTTGCAGCCATCCTGCCTGACTGGGTCTGACTCACTTAAGAGCTCCGTTTTCGCCTCACCCCCTCTGAGCTTTGTTCACAAATTCAGGAGACATGGCAAGCGGGACAGTTGCAACCTAGCTTGCCAGAGCGACGCAAGAAGAGTGGGGAGTGGAAGAAGCAGTACTGGTTGGCAGGGAGGCAGCTGTGAGGACAAACAGCACTCTAGTGTACAGAGAAGGAAGCTGTGTAAAAGGCCAGACTCGGAACAGACCTCCTTTTTTTTTTTTTTTTTTTTTTTTTTTGCCCAGGATGCAAGAAAATTTGTTAGGTTATGTGTAATTGTACATATTTAATGGTATTGAAGATTTACTCAGAACTTGATCATATGTTATGCTTGAGTAATCTGTTATAATAATACAGAAACACTGTTAAACAAATTAAAACAGTGTCATGCAGTGGTGCTGGTGTTTTTCCACAAAGAACTACAATTTAAATTTAAGAAAGCACCTACCTGCATCTGAGCACAACTCCACAACACAGGAAGTTAACCAGACTATACCTATATAGCACCTTTCCAGACAACCAGGCAACTTCAAGCACTTTACAACACAATCCCTCATTTCTTTATCATAACTTACTCTATTATTTTCATTACTTCCTTCTTGCTCTCGATGAAGGCGGACACTTTTTCCTCCCGCTCCTTCCCCATGCTTCTGCTTGTGCTGAGGGTTTTTGCAACCTCACTCTGTGTCCTGTTAGGGACACAATGTGAGATATGATTTTTTTTACCTCTTCTTTCTCTTGTGTTCCTTTTCCTTATCTAACGAAAAAAGGCAGCACCCCTCATGAGGCTGCAGCCTCTGGTGCCCAAGTCTTGCCATGTCTATTTTGTAACCCACTGCCTTCGATGGCCTCTGGTGGTTTGGATTTCTTTGGACGGACTGTACTGAAATGTAATTTTTGTTGTGCTTCAGTGCAATGACAATAAAGGCTGATTCTGAGTTACCAATCCACACACACATTTAGCCTATACAGCACGGTATTACTACAAAGCTCATTTGAGTAAATCATTCTATAGAGACTAATCAGTGGTTTAGATCACATTCATACACCAATGGGACACACATCAGAGGCAATGAGGGGTTCAGTGTCTTGTGCAGTTAAACTTCAAATGACTGCATAGTGCTGGAATCAAACCCCTAACTCTCTCATTAGGGAGCAACGTATTTAAACACTCAGTCAGCCTTAAGTCTGGTTGAAGCTCATACTGTACATAAAATGCTAGTGCTTGGAAGGATTTACTCAATACCCAAATAGTCAGTGACTAAAAAGTGCAACTCCAAGACCAGAGAATAATTAATAGTGTTTATTTACAAAGTGAAAATCAACAGTTGAATGCAACTCAGTTGGGAGGAACTGGAACCCTGGAGAGTGAAGACACGAGTTAATATGGTGGCTTGACTCCTTCAGGATGGTTCAAAATGTAGTTTGTCTCAGGAAGGGTTTCTCACACAATAGTTTCAGTTATAAACGAGGATGTCCCAGAAAGGTTGCATTGATTGGTGAGCAGGAGGTGGAAGTCAAGAAACAACTGGAGAACTAAGCAGCTTATGGTGAAACCAGGGAAGTCCAAGGCACATGAGGACAGCAGAGGTGGAAGACGAAACGTGTAGGAAACAAGGATTCAGTTTTTACAAAACTCTTAGGAATATTAAAGTGGCCAGTAACACAACTACTGGTAGCTATATAATGCACCAGCATCAAAGTGAAGTCATCAACTGCTACAGCTCAATGGGATGGATAATGGTCTGCAGGAGTGAACCTGTTGGTGCCATCTTGTGTCAAAGGGCTGTAAGGAAAAAAAAAAAACTGGAAGTCCTACAGTGAGTGCTACACGTCAGGAACAGCAATAGTCTGAACAAAGCAGGAATCCATTGCAGTAGTGGAAAATGTGCTACAGGTGGACTTGCAAAAGTAAGGAATGCACATTTAATTAAAGTTTCATATTTTCCAAACGCAGCTACCACTAACCCTGTAGGGCTTTGATGATGGGGACCGAACACTCAAACACAAAACAATGGAAGTTGACAGGTCAGAAGTAGCAAATGTAACAAATAAAAAAAGTATTTTAAACAAGAATATTTTAATAATATATATATATATATATATATATATTTTTTTTTTTTTTTTTTCATTTATCCTTTATTTATCCAGGTTAGTCTCATTGAGCCACGAGAACTCATTTTCAAGA
>JARVLU010000952.1:4482099-4494305 GCA_031762415.1 Simpsonichthys santanae | reverse complement strand
TATATATATATATATATAGTATGTGGTGGCCATCTTGGATTTTGATGTGCATTCACAGTTTTCTAAAGGAACCCTGCTTTAGATGCAGATAAAAACCAAAATGGACAGTTGTTCAAAGAACAGGAGAAGCTTCGCGGAGGAAACACAGGACTTTTCTGAGACAAGTCGCTGCCATAGAATTTAAATTAAATCAAAGAATGTCCTTATATTTTTTAATTCAAGTAAAGCATTTGTTATATTTTTGGTTATATAGATCATAGGTTTCTCTGATTCTTGACCTCTAGGCACCATCTTTAACCACTGCACCACCATCCAGCCCAGACCAGTAAAGATCTTCTGAAATGATTTGCACCGCTGCTTCAACAGGAGGTCAAACCCTCAGGAGGTTCTCATGAACACCCTACGTGTTGTAAACACTCTCATCCACCTTCAGGCGCCTCTGATCCGGTTGACGGACTCTGTCGTCCTCTCTGCTTTAGAAACTGATCTGACATGAGTTGATCTGGAAACAATACGGGATAATGGGAACATATGAGACGCAAGTTTGTCAGGAGACAAAGGCCATCTTTATCTCAGTCCATCTTCACCGTCCGCGTTACTTTTCCTTGAGTTTGTTTGAAATGTTTACGTTGAGTCCCGGCTGCAGATTTATGGCGCCTGAGAGGTCGAGTGTTGGTCAACAGAAAGCGCAACCAAATAATCACGAGGTCGAACTGATCTCTTCCCCCCGGCTTCTACAGCACGTGTCCGATCTCGTCTGGCTCGAGGTGTCAAACGCCTGCGAGGGAATCTGTCTTCTGACCGCAGACATCGGGCCGAGCAGCGTGCACGAACGCTCCGGGACCAGAATCTGAGATGGGCAAAGGGCCAGGAGGGAAAGCAGAGGAAGCTGAACGCTCGGGGCAGGAGAGAGGTCGGGATATGATCATATCCCCCTGAAGTCCCTTCAAAGTCTTCTGCAGTTTGTTAAAAAAAATAAAACAAGACAAAACAAATCGGGAGCGTCTGGAAACGATCAGCGGCTTCTTGCAGCCAACAAGGACGGACAATGTTGGACAAGTTGTCTCAATAACTGGGATCGCCGTCCTCTCTGAGGACCAATTCAACTGTTACAGGATTGTTAGTCCACAGCAGCCTCCTCTCTGCTAAAAGAGTTCCCCTCCAAGCATTCCTGGTGAATATATAACCCGACAGAGGGAACAACCCGCCGGGTCATACGGGCCGAGGTTCTGTTTCGTAGCATCCCTGCAGAGCGGAAACAAATCGTGACTGTTTTAAACAGCCGGGCTCTTCTTCACCCTCTCATTATCCTCACCTGAGAGTCGGACGGTGACTCTGATCAGACGGCGTGTGAGATCAGAGCGGAGCTAATGGAGTCGAGGCGAGTTCTGGCTCGACTCAGAACCATCATCCAAATTATCGCAGCCTATTAGATGCAAACCCACGGCACCGAAAGGTTAGACGTACATCAAAACAATCCTCTCCGTCTTGCGAGAGATGAAAGCAGAAAAACAAAATAATGAGCGTGTTTTGTGAAAAACGAGGCTTTGAAGACGTGGAGAATAAATGCATTGCGTCTTTATCGTATCTGCAGTCTGCCGCCTCGCTCAGTGACAGAGCCGCCGACCGCGAGGGTCTGAGGCCTTATCGCGCCACCATTACCTCAAATTACTGCTTTCAAACCACACAGACCATGGAGAGGAGAAGAAATCGAGAAACAAAGCTTCTGGTAATTACTCGCAAAACCCCTAGAAAAGGTTAAAACAAAAACTTTTTAAACTCCTGTAGGTGGTAAAATTCTACTTGGACATTTATCAAACACAAAATGAGCGGTTAAACCCAGAAATAGTTCAGCAAAACTTAAAATCAACAGAAACGTTTAATTTCCGCAGAACACCTAAATAATATACTGACACTTGTAAATGGAAAAGTTCTTGATTAATATTTTACGTTCAACACAAGAACAAATTAATTTGAAAACAAGTGGCACGCCCATGTCCCCATTGCTGAGGGATCTTAAGAGTGAATGTTTGTAATTTTTGAGATGAATGTTTTTTTCTGGACTATAACTGGAGGGAATGAAAGTAAACCTCAATGTCTTTCAAGATATTCAAGTGTAGAGGAGTTACACTGCAGAGAGAATTTTTTTTTTTTTTTTAATTCAAGGCAGAGCAGAGTGATCGATCCTGGAGAACGAGCAATTTTATTCCCTACCAGGTGCAGTGGTGGAGCCAGGGGGTGGCCAATGGTGGCCTTGACCCCCATAGATTAATTTTGGGCCACCCCAACCATTTGAGGAAACAACACTTTTAAGCAAAGAAAAACTAGAAATCATATGAATAATGAATATGAACATGAAATATGAATGACGGGGTGGCTGGTTTATATAAATGTATGGTGGTAGCCATTTTGGATTTTGACATATGAAGTATATTTTAATCAGAATTATATATTAGCTTACTGAAATGCGTGGTTATATGTATTTCTTTTGTTTTTATAATTTGACGTGTTAAAACAAGGTAGACCTGATTTCCGGTTTTGTTTCCGGTAGAAAATGTAGTTCTAGTTACGCACCTACAAATTCCAACATGCCATGCATCCACCATTTTGAAAGACAAGATGGCGAGGTTTCATTGGTTGAGAGCTGGTCACATGGAGTAGAATAGGGCTTTCCATCCATTGATGGTGGCGTCTCCTTCTGGGAGGTGTGGTCGAGCTCTGAAGGGTAGGTGTTCATTGACCGACGCCCGGGGACATTTTGCTGAGTCCGCGTGGCGGTTCGAAGATGACCCAGAGCTGGAGATTTTATGTTGCATTAGTAAACTTAAAGTAAACTTTTTAAGATGGAGCAGCTGCCTCCACGAGTCTGCTTCAGATCACTAGAACACCGGGATATACTGTAGATGTATTCTTTCACTTGGTAACCTCCTTTTCAAAAGGCCCCTTTCATACAACTTGATGTAACCACACACCAAAAAGCTAAATATTTCAAAAAGTAAAAATTGCACAAAAAAACAAAAGTCATTACAAGAATGCCCTTTATGAGCTGATTTTTTTTCATATATGAACTGTTGAAATAGCACAAAAATTGTGGGACGAGTTTTGTGCTGGAAAACATACGGAAGAAATACGGATGTCAATAATGAGAATGATCTAGAAGCATTCAGACAATAAAACCAGTCAGTTTTAAGTAATGAGTTGTTTGTTCCTACTAAAGTCCCTAATGTCTTCTCTTCAAGATAAGTTTGCATTAAAATGTCTGCTACCGTCAATATATCAAAAGAACTTTACTTTAGAGGATTTCACGTGATAAACGGGCGCTTTCAGGCATCTACTTCTAAAAGCCTGCGTTGGTTTCCAAAACCTATAAAACCTGCAGCAAGACCTTTTAAAGACTTTAATGCAAACAAATGATGGCTGTGTGAGATTTTCAGAGAACAAAATGGACCAAAAGCTGAAGCTCTAGTTGAGAAAAAAGTGTTAAAACAATCAGGCTGTGGTTTGAAAACCAGTGGTAAACCAGTGGGTTCCTGTAGTTGGTAACATTGTGGTTTTAAGTCAATGGAGAAAAAGCTGATCAGGTTTTAAGATGTTCCTCCTCACTTTTATCAACTGTTGGCCTTTGGAGGGTTTTAATCAGTAATTAGGACAAAATACTTTTGTGTTACAAAAGACTTCCTCTCAATGTGGTGGTTTTGTCATCAAAGGTTCAAAACCTGACAGCATGAAGAAAAAGATTAAGAAAATCCAAAGGGCTAGTTTAAGAATCTCAGAGTTTTGTTCACAAGTGAGGGAAGAATGGAGCATGAGATGGACATGGGTGTACACCAAGCTCTTCTGCTATGGTACAGAGGTGTAGTTCCTACCCTCACCTGTGGTAGGAACTCTGGTTAGAGACTGAAAGAACCAGATCCTGGATCCCGGCGGTCTAAATGAGTTTTCTCTGCGAGGTAGTTGGACTCTCCTCAAAGATGGGGTGAGACGTTATTAAGCAGAGACTCTGGAGTAGAACCGATGCTCCTCCACATCGAGAAAAGCCAGTTGAGGTGGTTAAGACATCTGGTAAGGATGGACCTTGTACACCTCCCCAGGGACAGGACATGTCTACCTGGGAGGAGACTCCGAGGAACACCCAAGAAACACTGGAGAAACGGTCTCTCAGCTGGTCAGGTAACATCTTGAGTTGTTCTGGAGGTGGCTGTGGACAGAGAGGTCTGGATCTCCCTGATCCAAACTACTGCCCCTGAGAACTGACTCCAGAAAAAAATGATGGACGGACAGACCAACGGGTTGTCATGGTATCAAAATATCCACAGGAGGACACGAGGACCAGAAACGTGGCATGGAAGCCAACGATGCTCAACTGAAAATGAAGTAAAGATAAACTAAAATGCTGGAGCTGATGAGGAGGCGTGGCTAAAGGACCGGGGGACCGGTGTGGCATGAGACAGAGAAGATGCTGGTGGCACAAAAACAAAGTTAAGTCAGGTCCTCTGGTCAGTTTCTTTGGGCAGAGGACCCCATTTAACTTCAATTTTTCTACCTGGATTATTGAGCATGAATCAAGATAAAGGGCGGCACGGTGGCTCAGTTAGTAGAACTGTTGCCTCTTAGCGAGAAGGCTGCTGGTACAAATCCCAGCCAGGGGTCTTTCTGGGTGGAGTTTGCATGTTCTCTCCACGCTGTGTGGGTTTTCTCCAGGTACTCCAGTTTCCTCCCACAGACCAAAAGCATGCATGTTAGGTGTGAGAGCAAATAGTTGTTTGTCTCGTTTGTCTCTGTATGTCCCTGTGATGGACTGGAGACCTGTCCAGGGTGTCCCCCGCCTCTCTCATAGTGATGGCTGGACATGGGCACCAGAGACTCCCACGACCCAAAAAGGAAGAAGTGGGTCAAGATGATGGATGGATGAAGACAGAGAGACAAATTCAGAAAACAAAAACTGTCAACAAATAACCAAAAACACAGACTGTGACAGTTTGGATTCAGATATGAGCTGAAAAATAACCTTTATTTTAACATGACTGAGTGGAGAAGTTAGTTATGTGCACGTACGTACACACACTCACACATTCATGAAACTGCAGCTTTAATTTGAAACAGACTTAAATTGTCTGAAAAGCTGGAAGAGCCCCTGCAGCCCATGTTTATGTGACATCACCGCAGAGCAGAACCAGAGTGAGGGTGGGTCCGATCCCCGTGCGTGCGTGCGTGCGTGCATGCGTGCGTGCATGTGTGTGTTAGTCAAATCTGCAGCTGACCTTTGCTCCGAGCAGAAACCCTGCTGCCTCTCAGAGATCCTGCTGATCAAATTAAAAATGACACCAAAGTGATTTTAAAAAAAAAATGTATCTGAAGTTCTGACTTTTTCCGTTTTAATCAACTTTAACTGAACTAAAGCTACAAACTAAAGTCTTCGTTTCCAAATAAAAAAAAAAGACAAAACGCTCCCATTGTTTCCCTGTTTTATTCACGGTGATGCTGAAAAATGCCAAAATCGTCTTTTTGTGTTATTTTCTCAGAAACTGATCGTTAAAAAGAAAAACATTGAAATATAAGAATAATTTGTGAGCTGTCACAAACAGTTTATTTTTATTTGAGGCTCTTGTTTTCTCACAACGTTTGAAAAAAAAAATCAAAGATGTTCTGGAGGCTGAAAATTATATTTTTTTTAAACAAAGAAACGTTTAAGTTGCTGGTTGTCATAATTATTGGTTTCACCCTCTTATAGCTGAGCTGCTGTCGTCTTTTTATCCAACCCCTAAATTTAAATGTATAATTTTATTTTGTTCTAACTTTAGAGGTCAAAGGTAAGAGTTGCTGTCAGAGGGGGAAAAAGTTTTTGATGCACCTGGGTTATGTTTTCTGCCTTAAAGGAACATTTCAAATCTTTTACAGTGAGGCGAAGTTGAACAAGAAAGTTCAGTTATGAACAATTAATATCTTACCTGATGTAGATAACTTAATGAGCAATCGCCGTTTGAAAAACCCTTTTGAATTTTGACTGGGTTATTGAACCTCTACATATACAGTAGGTTTTTATATTTGTATTTTTAAGATTTTATGCATTTATCATCTTTTATTTTCACTTTTAATTGTGACAATTTCAGAGGCGGGAAGAAATTGCAAAGAAGTTTATAAAATTTTGGGGATCTGAGCGCAAAGACGAGACCCTGTTTTAACAACTTTAGCTGTTTGTTTTGGGTTTTTCCAACTTTCTTCTTTTTCTTGGCGTTTTAGGATGAGTCTGATGCAAACAGGTTTAATTCAAACAATAACGTTCAATGGAGTTCAGCTAAATATATCTTCCAAAGATGTACAGTAAGTAATGTCGGTAACTCACTGAAGGTATACTTGGTACTTACAGGATACTACCTTGTACTCATCAGGTACATACTCAATATGTACCGTCTAAGTATCAGGTACCATTAAATGTACTGTACTTGTATAATAGATTTCTATCTTGTACAAATATTCAAAGCTCTTTACACTACAGTCTGTTATCAATTAGGTACCAGTTACATTCCCAGTTAAGTACCTGGTATAAATAGGTAAGTAACAGATATGGACTTGGTGTCCACCAGAAACGTACCAGACATGTACCCTGTAAGAACTAGGTACACACCAGTATGTACCCATTAGGTACCAGGTGCATTCCCAGTGAGTACCCTGGTAAGTATCAAGTTAGTACCAGGAACATACCCAGTAGGATCTAGGTAAGTACCAGGCATGTTCAAAGTAAATGTTGGGTATCCACCAGTATTTACCCATTAGGAACCAAGCACATTTCCCATAAGTACCTAGTACAAACCAGGTAAGTACCAATTCCAGACCTAATAACTACCAGGTAGGTAGGTACCTGTTTGGTACCAGGTAGGTACATTCACAGTATGTTCTTGGTGTGAACTAGGTAGACAGCAGGTACATGCCAAATAAGTACCAGAAATATACCCAGTAGGAATTTATATTAGGTATGTTTCCTGTAAGTATAGGTGCGCACAAGTACGCACCTGTTAAGTAAATGGACTGTACTTACATAGCAGTAGCAACTTTCTATCTTATCAAGACACTCAAAGTGCTTTACGCTACAATCTGTGTCCTTATTTAACCATTCATACATCTACACAAACAATAATCAGTGCTTCAAGACATTCATACATCGAAGGGACACACATCGGAGGCAATGAGGGGTTCGGTGTCTTGCCCAGGGACAATTTGGCATTTGACTGCTGGTGGATTCGAACCCCCAACTCTTGCATTGGAGGAGGACTGCTCTAACCACTCAGCCAAAGCTGCCTCAAGTACCAGGTATATTCCAAGTAAGTGCCTGATACAAACCAAGAAAGTTGCATATATGGACCCAGGAGTAATATAAAGTACCAAATATGAGACTGTTAAGTACCAGGTACATTTCCAGTGTGTACCAAGTACATACCTGGTAATTACCAGGTATATACCCTAGATGCACAAGACAAGTCCCTTCATAATACAGTTCTGTTCCCAGGTATGTACGACGTACTTACTGGGCTGTAATATGTATTGGTACTGTCTAGGCTGTACACTTGAGCTGTGCCATCCTATTAAACCCAAACCGGTTGGAGTTGAGGATAACGTATAAAAGCTCCCAGTTTAGAGGGGTGTGTTCAGTATGTTGCTCCGGTCCAATTCATTCTGTCCTTATTAAACATATGAGGTAATGTGATTTAAAAATTGCTATGGCAAAGTGACCACCCTCGGTAGTCTCAAGCCAAGATACATGTGAACTTGTCCAGAAGTTTCTTCCTCTCTCCTATCTGCTGCGGTTGTTCAGGCTTCAGGAGGAAAAACGTTTTGGCAAGAAAACCTGACATAGAAATGTTAAAATGATGGGGGAAATGTTGATGAATTTAACATGAGGCGGTGTAAAAAAAATAAAAAGACTTCTGCCAAATGACTTGACAATGAGGGACAGTCCCCACCCCCCTCAACCCCGCTGAGGCCATTCATGGAAACAGACTGGAAGGCCTCGGGACAGCTCTGCCTCTTTTCTCTTTCTTTCAC
The DNA here is from genome assembly GCA_031762415.1 of Simpsonichthys santanae. Classification (NCBI taxonomy): domain Eukaryota; kingdom Metazoa; phylum Chordata; class Actinopteri; order Cyprinodontiformes; family Rivulidae; genus Simpsonichthys; species Simpsonichthys santanae. The sequence goes on along the minus strand of JARVLU010000952.1, from coordinate 4,486,265 downwards.
ACACAGATGGGTGAAAACTCAAACCGTGGACCGATCACATGGTGGGCGATGACACGCTCATTCATACATGTGTGATGGCCAAGCTGCCCCCACACCCCCAAGCCTTTTATACCGCCAACATACTTCCACAAGTACTTCCACGCTACAAGGAGGTCTTACAAGGCTTCACGTGTTTAACTCTGTCTTATTATCATGAAGATGAGTCTTGTAGAAGTACCATCCATCTTAATTAACAAGCCATTTGTATGCACTTCACTCCCTGGGATCAAAGAAAACAAAAAGCTTGGGAAGAAATTCTCCAAGACATCATTAACAGTTTTTTTTTTTTTTTAAACAAGGGGGAAACTTTAGCCTTTCTTCTCTAGTCGTACATTTCATTATCTCCCACTGTTTGCCTTTTTTCCCCAGTTCCATCCTGGTGTTTTTACAGATGTGAGCCAAAACTCTCTTCCCTTTAAAGTTCAACATAATTTGAGGCACCCTCTTCTTGATTTACTGGCCGGCCTTTACATCAACGCCTCGCTGTCGGTACAGAAATAAACGATTGACGTGTAGCATGTCGCTCAGTGGCTACCACAAAGAGCGGATACGACTCCTGCTTTCAGTCGTCGGAGCACGAGTCAACAAATGTCTGCCTCAACACGATCTGTTTTCCTTCATGGAAGAGACATAGAAAGATATTTAATTTTAAAGCAGCTGATTTTTTTAAGCAAAGGTCTAAATTTCAGAGTTGATCACGTCTTTTGTTGTTGTTAGCAGAAGAGGGCGGCTTTCCAACGGCTCTGCAAAACAAAATCACCATCATGGACATTTTCCTTTCTTTTTCTTTGGCGGCACGCTTGAATGCAGCTGAAAAGCCAAAAGACAATTATGCTTTCAGGCAACCTGCAGAGACTATTAATTGTCAACTCCTAAAAGGTCCAAAGATGCTCCACAAGAGAGCAGAGGCAGCTCATACCCTTTTTTCCCTTTCTCTCAGTATCTTCTATCATCGATGACACCTTTAGGTTTCCTCCAGGGTTTAGAGGGTCAGCGCGTGAGGTCAGGAGGTGACGATTTATTCCTCTGAGCTGTTGCATTGTGGGAGCCCTTTGGTTACAAAAGGGTCAGAGCTGCAATTGAGTACAAGGGTGTCATTTGTTAGTTGACCTTTCCTGCAGCTTGCGTTGTATTTTGTGGCCCAGGAGAAGAAAAAAACTGCAAGCGAGCTCAAAACTTCTGCTCTTCATTTCCATCCCTTGTTGCTTTAAATAAATCCTCCAAACCTTTACCCCCAAAGTCTGACAAACCGCTCAGACAGCAGGACTTGTGGGTAATTTGGCACAAAGAATACTTCAGCTTTTATAGTTTTTAACTCCTCTTCAAACACGGGAAGCGAAACCAGCAATCAGTCCAACAAAAGATTCCTAAAACACCAAAAAAGGAGGCGTTTACGAGTCAGGACGTTGTTTAGTCTGGCTCTGGCAGAAACAACCGAAAAATTAAACGTATTATCAACACCTATACGAGGACATGAAAGCAAAGATTCACAAATCTGAGCCCACGCCTGGAGGAACGCACAAACACGGCTCTAAGAAGTGGCAAACTACTTCAACATTTACACAACTCTTTAAACGACGTGTCTTGGGAAAAGTGGAACCGAAAAGACTCAGTTTGTGGGATGTTTGGACTGAGCACCAAATACAGGAGGAGCGAGATGATAGAAAATCCTCCCTTTGCTGTTCAGTACAGAACGTCATCTGAACAAAGATGGTGTTTACTCACAAACCGTCAGGGCGACTTTTCAGTGATTTGTAAAGCAAATTAGAGCTTTCACACGTTGAAACAACCCGTTTTTAAAATGAATCAAAATGGCAAAAAAAATTTTTTGCTGAAAAACACCTGAAATTATATTTTTTTAAGTTGAATTTTAGCTGAAAAGGAAGAACAAGCCTAAATTAGCAGAAGAAAGCAGAAAAAGCTATTAGTTGAAGGTTTAAATAAGAAGAATTGAGCAAAGAAATTAAGAAATTAGCAATAAAAAAAGCTAAAAGTTAGCTGAAAAGGTAAAAAAAAAAGAAGAAAAAAAAAGCTAACAAAAGGAAGTGGAACGAGCTGAAATTAGCTAAATAAATGTGGAAATGGATGAAAAAGCTAAAAATAGCATTAAAAGTTATAGTAGCCAAAATAATTGAAACTAGCAGAAATAAGCTGAAAGGCTGAAATTAGCAGAAAGAAGTTAAGATTAGGCTGAAAGTAGCAAAAAGTACTTTTTTTTTTTTTCTGAAAACAGCTAAAATTAGTTAAAAATGTTAAGGTAGCAGAAAAAGTAGAACAAGCTTAAATTATCTTAAGAAAGCAGAAAGAACATGTTTGTCCAATTAGGCTGAAAGAAGCAGAGATTAACACAAAATGTGGAAATTACTGTATCTGAAAGAAGCTGAAATTAGCAACAAAAACAACAACAAAAGAAGCTGAAAAATAGCTAAAAGGCAGAAAGAAGCTTAAATTTACAGAAGGATGTGGAGAGTACGTTCTTGCTGAATTAGGCTGAAAAGAGTTTAACTGGGTGCAAAAACAAATTAGCTGAAAAAGCTAAAACTAGTAAAAAACAGCTAAATAGTAGCTGCAATAGCAGAAAAAGCTGAAACTTGCAGAAATTAGCTGAAAGGAGCATAACAAGCTCAAAATAGAAAGAAATTGGAAGAAGCACAAAAATGTTGTAGTTAGCAGAAAGAATATGAAAGGAGCACTAAACAGCTGAAAAAGCAGCTGAAATTGGCTTAAAGTAGCTGAAAAAAAGTGTAAATTTGCACAAGGAAGCTGAAAGATGCCAAAGCGGAACAAAAGCAGCAAAAGGTTGTAAACAGATCTAAAGAATTGAAGGATGTAAATTTTGTGAAATTCATTTTTATGAGAAAAAAAAAATTGGCAGAAAAGGCTAAATATTTCAAAAAAATTAAAGTTGCTCCAATACCAAAAGTCACAGCAGGATTGTCCTGAAAGAGCTGAACTTTTTTGATTTATGATTTGTGAAAAGAGCACACAAATTGTGGAAGAGAAAGATGCTGAAAAACGTACGGAACAGTTTAAGGTAAGAGGAAGAATAGGGAACAATAAATATAAACAGGATCACAACAGTGTGAATGCTTATTAAATCTCCCTGTCTGCACCGGCGGACGCCTGGCTGCTGTCAGTCAGTGCAGAGAAGAGGATTTAAGAAGGCTGCGTCGGGGTAAAGGGCTTACAGTGTCACATATGATCCGGTCACCGACAGGACTCGTCACCACCTCCACCCGTCTCTAAACCCCCACCCACTGCTGCAGACTAGCATGCATGAATGAAATCAAGTGCTTGGCAATGGAAACAAGCCGATGTCCCCCGTCGCTGAAGGATTTAAATAGTGAACGTTTGCAGTTTAAGATTTTCTGGGCCGGGATTGAACAGGAAGTGAAAGTAAACCTAAATGTTTTTATTGACATTCAGGAATTGTAGTAGTTTTATTTATTGGTTTGATCGTCCCAGGGTGCAGAGTGATGGATCCTGGCGTGTGGAGGGAGTCATTTTATACACCACCAGGTGCAGTGGTGGAGACAGGGGGTGGCCAATGGTGGCCTTGGCCACCACACATTAATTTTTAAACCACCCCAATCATTTGAGGAAATTATACTTTTAAGCACTATGAAAACTATATGGTTTCCTCAAATGATAAGGGTGGTCTGTTGACACATAACGGTATGTAAGGTGGTGGCCATCTTGGATTTTGATGTGGTAACGCAGTTTTCAAAAGGTACCTTTCTTACGCCTAGATGCAGCCGCACACCCAAAATGGAGGACAGTGACTTATTTCATGTTCAGCATCATGTTTCAAGTTATGCTTACAACATGCACTAACGGACAGATGGTGGTATTTCCAATTCAATGATTGGCGCAAAAAAGTACTGAGGGCGACAAGTGAAGAACACAAGTGTTGGCGTCAATCAGGTCTCCTATTTCCCATGATTTTTAACTGTTTTTTTCTCTGTACTGTGCAGCCAATACAACAAATTACTTGGCAAATTACTTAAGAGCTTAAACATTTTTTTAGATGATATACAGGTTGTCCTCGACCTACGGCGCCATCGACCTACGGCGCTCCGTACTTACGGCTCCGCCCCCCAGTGACGTCATCGCGCCGTTCGTTGCTT
>JARVLU010000952.1:4356007-4372208 GCA_031762415.1 Simpsonichthys santanae | reverse complement strand
AAATGCCTTTTTTTGGTCCAGCCTTGTCTGTTATCGTCCAATCAGATGTGGCCCTGTAGATACACCTTGTTTGTTATTGTCCAATCAGATGTAGCCCTGTAGATATGCTTTGTTTGTTATCGTCCAATCAGATGTGGCCCTGTAGATATGCTTTGTTTGTTATCGTCCAATCAGATGTGGCCCTGTAGATACACCTTGTTTGTTATTGTCCAATCAGATGTGGCCCTGTAGATATGCTTTGTTTGTTATCGTCCAATCAGATGTGGCCCTGTAGATATGCTTTGTTTGTTATTGTCCAATCAGATGTGGCCCTGTAGATACGCGTTGTTATCGTCCAATCAGATGTGGTATGGTACGGTATGGTATGGTACGGTATGGTATGGTACGGTATGATACGGTATGGTATGGTATGATACGGTATGGTATGGTATGGTACGGTATGATACGGTATGGTATGGTATGGTATGGTATGGTACGGCATGGTATGGTATGGTACGGTATGATACGGTATGGTATGGTACGGTATGGTATGGTATGGTACGGTATGATACGTATGGTATGGTATGGTATGGTATGGTACGGTATGGTATGGTATGGTAAATCAAGATGGTTAGAACAATCAAAGAGCCGCATAGAGAATTGGAAATAATTTTTCTTAAAGACAGAAAATCTTCATCTTAGATCTTATTTCATTAGATCTAGAACTGCGCCGCTCGGGGCGTTGGAGCAGCTCTGTTACTTTCAATCTGAGTTACTGCTTTTGAAAACTTTAATTCCTCTTTTTTTCTGGATGTAAATCTTATTTTTTTTTTGATGATCACTTCCTCTGGTATCAGACGCTGTGCAGCTGGAAGGATTTTTACTGAAACCTTTTTACATGTGGGCATTTGTTATGATGCGTAACCATGGCAACAAGGTGATTTTTTTAAACAACCAGGAGCAGCTGATTAACATCTCAAAACTCAAATACCTCAACTACAGCCCCAAATCCTGAATGAGTTGAGAAGGAGGTGCCGTGGATGAATTCCCGTCAACCTGGCGGCGGTGCTCCAGTACCTGACCTCCGAGATCCTGGAGCTGGTGAGAAACTCGGCTCGTGACAACTGGAGGACCGGGATCATCCTCCGGCACCTTCAGCTGTCTGTCCGTGGTGACGAGGAGCTCTGCAGACTGCTGGGAGGAGTGACCATCGCTCAGGGGAGGAATTCTGTCCAGCATTTGGGCGGTCCTGCTGCCCAGGAGGATCTGAAAGCAAGCTGGATCCAGATGGACAGATCTTATCCATGGCCAGATTCTTCTGATTCGCTGCAGAAGGTCCTTCCTGCCTGCAGCTATCAGCATCCTGATGAGCTACGACAACACTTAATTTCCCTTTGGGATTAATAAGGTATTTTTGAATTTGAAGTGAATTATCAATTTATTTAAATGTATTCTTCTGTTTAGTTATGGGTTTTGGGGGCCAAATGGAGACTGTCCAATGACACCTGCGCTAAACGTTAGCGTCAGCGTTGACGAATTAGCCACCCTCTCACTGACCGGCTGATGGAGGAGCGCACGCTCGGCTGTACGACAAAAACAAGACAAGCTGTCAGCAGTCCTCTGACAGGTGCAGTTTTCCCAGCAGGCCTTGCAGCTTTTTTTTTGCAGCGCACCACTGAAACCCCCTTAAATCTCCAGCAGCTCTCTGCTGACGAGCCAAATACGTCCGTCTCCCTCAAGTAATTACCGAAAACCTGAAACCAGAGGATCCTCTGCTGCTGCTTCACCCCCAGTCAAACCAGCTCCAGGTTTCCTACTGGGTGGTTTCTGTTTGTGAGACACAAGAATGAACAACGAGGATGACGACGATGAAGCAGAAAACTCCCACAGCCAGTAATGATTTGTTCTAATGAGCGCTGAAACATTTTGTAAAGCGCTGGAGTGTGGGAGGGAAGCTGCTGTCGTTCAGTCACGTCTGTGGAGCAAACACGTCTCAGCTGCTGCGTGTTTACAGAAAACACTCGTGATGAATTAAAAAAAAGCCCCAACGCAGCACTTTACACCTTCACAACTGAAAACACAGAACAACCCGTGGAACTCGCAGCAGTTTTTATATTTCAGACCCCGTGAACAAACTGGGATCAGACAAACACGTGTGCGCACGTTCCCACAGCTCTTGGGAAGAAGCTGTTTTTAAGTCCCTGACAGTCAAGATTCAATCCTCTAGAATCTTCTGTCGGGGGGTATGGACTTAAGATGGGGAAAACGGTGGACCGGGTCTCGGGTGAAGGTCTCATTCCTGCTCTGACATCGAGTCTCCAAAGTTACGTTCAGGAAAAATGGACAAAACGTGATTTTTTTTTTTCTTATGACGGTTTGAATGTGACGGATCCGACCCAGGTCTTTTTCATCTATGGTTCAAATCAGATCCACATGTGGTGTTTCTCAAAGCGACCTCAGTCTGAGCGACCATGTTGCATTTCATCTGACTCTTACATCATTCAGGTAGGATCGATGTACAAATGCAGTCCAAGTGTTGATCGCATGTGTCAAACTCAAGGCCCAGGGGCCAAACGTGGCCCTCGCTGACATCTTATCTGGCCCCCAAGACAATATGTGAAACAGAAAATACTTTTATCGCTTGAATTTTTTAGGTAATCTTTGATTATGATGTCAAAAGTGCAGCAGGGGACATGAAATGAGACCAGTCAAACTCTTGTTGAGGAACCTGCAACCAAGAAAAGATGTTTGGTATCTGACGTGAGTTAACGTAGATTCTGAAATTGGCCCTTAGTATGAAAAAGGTTTTAATTTTGGCCTCGTTTTGTTCATGAGTTTGACACCAAACTGTTTAAAACTCAGAGCTCCACACGTCTTCAGCTACAGAACATCAGTCCAGCTGCTTCAACTTGTTTTTGTCTGTCATGCCCTGGATGACTGAGAACCTACACCAACATGTCAGGTTTAACAGAATACCCAGAAAATATGGTCTGAATTGAACAGACTTCAAGATCAGGTAAAAGTTATCAGTGTTTACTGACAGTGAGATGTTCAGCAGTGTGCACCAAGAGGGGCTGGAGCCAGGAGGCGCTGTGGCTTGTCGAAGGAGCAGGAGATCCAGTGGTTCCAGTGAGTGAAGGAAGACGTCCGAGGAGAGTTCCAGGTTGAGGTGGCGCAAGTGGCTGGAAGGAGAGGAGACAGCTGAGGAAGTCACAAGGGAGCTGAAGGCCACACAGTGGGAGTCCATGAACAAGGAGGCAGCAGACGTTCATGCTGAAACACCAGTAAGTTTATCTTTCATCAGGTGGCAAAGTGGCAGAAACACAACCGTTAGGCATGTAATGCTTCAGTGGCGAAGGGAGGTCTTCTGCAGTCTTTTGTACTCCTGCAGCTCATCAAAGTGATGGTCCACAGGTGTGGTTTGTTGGTTCCATCTTGTGACTGCAGGAAGCTGAGGGAACTGAACTCCCACACAACATATGAAACCAACGGTGGCTTCGGATCGTTATCAACGTCTGGGTCGACCCTTGAGTTTGTTTCTACCTTCAGGCACTGAAGGTAGAAACAAAAGGTAACTCTCTGTAGATGTTTATCCTTTGATAAGTTTATGGGAGTTTGAATAAAGTCATGTGACTCATGAGATGTTGCTGCAGACAAACCGACACTCTGGAGGTACGGGGTGGTGATTCATCAGAGCAGGTCAGTGGGTGAGTCGCATGGACCGTTTGCTCTGGTAGTTTGTTGTGTAGCAGCGCAGAGATGTTAAAGCTTCCAGCAGAAACTCTGACGTGTCATCAGCATAAACAAGAACTGGATGAGCAAAACGTCTTCTGTTACCAATGAAGTCCAGTTGTTTTTGAACAAAATGAGAACAAATGTTCAGAACTTGGCTTTTCGTCCCTAACGTCAGCTGAAAAGTCCCCGTGCATCCCAGCTGTGAGCGCAGCTCATCAGATGTGGTCAGGACATAAACTTGTGCTGTGGGTGGAGATGTTATTTGGAGGTTCACGGCTCCGTGCACGTTTCCCCCGCGGCTGCCGAGTTTGGATTTGACCCGACAGCAGGAGACTGTTTTTACAAAACGACAGTTGATATCAGAGACGCCTCCCGACACCGCGGGGCCCCGGGTCCTGTTTGCTGTCACAGCAGGGATCTGTGTGTGTGTGTGCATGTGTGTGTGTGCGTGTGCGTGCGTGCGCGCGCGTGCGTGTGTGTGCAAAGAAGCAATATTTCATGTTATTCTTTTATAACTTTCTTTTTTTAGTGTTGGATAATATACAGTGCAAGCTACGCATCTGTTTTCTGTCAATCACTGCTCTCTCTCTCTTTCTCTCTCTCTCACACACACACACACATTTGTCTTTCTATCTTTACAGGGTATTTGCATTGACTTCCATTCATTTATATAGCCTAACCCTGACCCTGACCATTACAGTACATAAGATAGAACTTTATTGATCCCACAGGAAATTGTTGTGCCAGAGTTTCATTTATACCATATTTTCTGGATTATAAGTCGCATCAGTCCAAGAAAACATAGAGGAAAAAAATATGGTGCTTTGGCATATAAATTGCATTTATTATGTGTTTATGTAATGGTCAAAACAGATTAATTTTGCCTGGGTGGCGCGGCACCATCCGTCCATCCATCCATCCATCTGTCCATCTGTCCATCCATCCATCCATCCATCCATCCATCCATCCATCCATCCATCCATCCATCCATTGCAGCTGGAGCTGCTAGCGCTCCAGCGTTCCTCCATTTTCACCAGCTGAGTGAAATGAGCGTGCACGGGAGGACTCGTTGGTGCAGTTCTTCAAAATTTAAAGCATCAGTCAAAATTAGCTTTATGAATATGGGGGGAAAATACTTATAAAAGTCACTTTGACGTATAAGTAGCGGGGCTGACAAATCTACGCAAATAACTACGACTTATATGCTGGAAAATACAGCACCTATTAGCATATATACCTAACCCTAAACCTTGACCTCTATAAGTGGCTTCAAACAACTAAATTCAAAGCAAAAACCAACGTGGACATGTTCCTGTTTTTACTGTTTTATATTGGTTTATAATGTACGCCGGTGAAGATTCTCAGTCATCCAGGACATGATAATTTTTATTTTTAACAGAAGACGTTTCGCTTCTCATCCAAGAAGCTTTCTCATTTAAAAGAAACAAGGAGTGTGGGGTTCAAGTTATAAAGCCTGAGATAAGATACACATATACATATGCAGATTGACTTATCACATCTCAGTAGGGGTTTGTTGAGGTCTAATTCACAGATGAGGCCCCTCTGGTCCCGATAGATGTGAGAAGTTTATAATGTAGCTCATTTACCTTTCATTTTATATACATTTTTTATGATTGTCTATTGTTGTCTGTACCTGTGTTCTTTGTTTAAATCAGGTCTCTCTTGTAAATGAGTCCTCGATACTCAGTGAGACTAACCTGTATAAATAAAGGTCAAATGAATGAATTAATAAACCTAACCATTACCAGTACATACCAAACCTCTAACCGACTAACAGCACTTCTTCTTATGGGACCATGAATGAGCAGTTGGTCCTCACAGTGTAGTATGTTTTGGACAAATGGGCCTTACAAGGTAACAAATACCCACCCACACACAGGTTTGTTTTGCTATCTTTATGGGGACTTTGCATTGACTTCCATTCATTTTCCATAGCCACACATCCTCAATTCACACCTTAGTCCTAAACCTAACCCCTAACCCACCAATGGCACTTCTTCTTATGGGGCCCGGGCTTTGGGCCCCATAAGGAACAGCTGGTCCTCACACTGTAGTATAAGTTGGAAAAATGGGCCTTACAAAGTAACACAAACAAAGACACACACACCTCGGGCTGATTACTGGCAGCCCACAGCAAAGGGACCAGCTCACACAGCGTTGTGTAAAACATGAGGGAGGTGTCAGCTCGTGATGTTTTGTAGATGCTTGTCTCTAAAACTGTGGACGGTGGAATGTGACAAAATTAAATAAATAAATACAGAATGATTAACTGTATCATCCATTGTAAAACAGAATTATTACAGGTTGTTCCTTGAAGGAATGCATATCACCCGCCTCCTGCCATGTCAGAGTTTTAGACTGAGATCAACTTATGTTGAGAAATGAGCCAATTAAAGCAGTTTTGGTTGAAAATACCACAATGTGCAACATCACATGGAACTGTACTGGGGATGACTCTCAGCTACTACCACATTAATTACAGGTGCACGTCAGCATTGTCTCCCGGTGCCGAGCCAAGAGGGGATAAGAAAATCCGTCTGTCTTCTGAGCAGTGAAACTTGAAGAACAAGCACTGACCTCTGTTTTGATGTGTGGCTTCATGACGCAACCACAGACCACTGAGCTACCACAGCCCTCTGTGTGGAGCAGAGAGCTGACATCTGGGGCGCCCCGGGGAGAAGACGGTGGCGTTAAGGGCCTTGCTCAAGGGTCCAGAGTGGAGCAAATGAGGGTGGAGGCTGGTGTGGGTGCTTCACCTTTCCCGCCCATTGATGTCTGTATGAGAAGTTGAACCTGCGGCCTTCCGATCACAGGCCCACCTTCTCTGACCTCTGCACCACCACTCCCCCTAAGTTAAGAAGAAGAAATCAAAAGGATTGCTGCAATAATGAAGACACCTGGAATCCAGGAGCTGAAATGTGATGTTGCTGTGAACATCATGTTCTGTGAGTTTTTAGGATGAAAAACGTTTTTAATGTTCCAGCGAATGTAAATGAGGAGGACTGAGTTGTATTCAGCAACTAAAACACACGTTGTTGTAAAATGCAAACAAAAGTAACGGACCGCAGTCGCTAGATGTTCCACAAACTCTGCAGGAACAAAACAATTCTCACACGAAATGGAAATTCAACGTCTGGGAATAAATGACGTATTTTTAGAAGCGCAGCCAGTTCTACCCGAACACCTCCGCGGTGTGAAACCGCTGGCGAAAAACCCCGTGACGCTCAGAGAAACGTCTTCGCCTCGTCGTCACAAAGTCAGCCGAGCTGTGATTTAATTAGCGGCGTGACTCATCTCTCTCATGTGATCTTTTCTCTTTCAACCACACAGAATAAACCAAAATAACTGCAGCTAAAAACATCTTTCTCCTCCGTCTGCGCTCGTCTGGCTGCTGATGAAACGAAGCAGCGTGTGATGGTTATGAGATGAATAAACAAGTGAGAGTAAATAGTTATCGGATGTGCCACTGTGGCTAACTAACGTTTTAAATAAGGCCAAGTCCAGGGTGACATTGGACTTTTTTACACTATTTTTAATTCAACAGTCATATTTCACCCTAAAATCATGCAATAAGGTTACAAACTAAAGTACCAAAAAGTAGTGTTGGGTTCAAGACCACCTAGCCCAAGACCAGGTCAAGACCAAAGTGTACCGAGACAAGACGTTTAGGGTCCGAGACCAAAACCTCAAATAAAATATAAAATGTTATTATAAAAATATTTTTATAACAGTTATGTACTGCAACTTTAAGTTTGCTTTTGAAATAATATGTCAGCTTCAAAGCTAAATAAAGAAATCAGACACTCGGTGTCATGTGACTCAACAATAAAATGACACAACTGTTAAACTGTTTCATCTCATGCCAAACCTTAAAAAACTGAAGTGGCAGAACATATACTTGCATTAGTTACAAGTATATTCTTTGTGATTTAAATAGGCAAATTTTATAACTGAGGATATGGCAGACATCTTCTCCTGTGTCCATACAATCACCTCTCATTTTCTTGGAGTGACCAGTGTTGCCAGATAGTTGAGGTTTTCCAGCACAAAAGTCTGTTAAAAACTGCCATATCAGACACAAATCTGCCCATTCAACATATTGTTACAGTTTATTTACTGTTTGAACATGAACTCATCAGTACAAGACAAGGTAATTTAACAATTCCCAGAGTTCCCAGCAAAATCAGAATGAAAGCCACCCAATCTGGCCACACTGGGAGTGTTGTGTATGAGTGACAGGGGATGGGCGTGACAGCGGTAACAAAACATGCATTTAGCAACGAGTCACGTTATCACTTGGATTTGAACCAGTACGTTTTTCATCCAATGAAAACAAAGATGTTGACAAATAAACTGGACAATATTCTGGCAGTTTAGTGACATTTTTACACAGTTGTGGTCTTGAAATAAGATCCAGAGTCCTCAGTGTCCAAGACCGAGACCAAATGCGGTCGAGTCCGAGACAAGATGAGATGAATAAATAAGTGAGAGTAAATAGTTATTGGACATGTGTATATGTACCTGAAAGGACTCTTTAAAAAAAAAAAAAGGACCTAAATGTAATTATTTGAAAATAAAAAGTATTATTTTAGTATTCAGAATGAGACCAGTGGGAAAAGTCGCCAGTCTGCTGGTTCTCTGGAACTTTATCTGATGATTTTACTGACAGAGGGTCAGCGGCCTGTGGGAGTCGTTCATCCGAAGGCTGAAAACAAACGAAGCCGGCGTTTTGCCGACTCTCCGCCACATCTCAGCGGCATGTGAAGTACGCGCGACGCCTCTCAAGACGTCTGCTGTGTGACTGAAGAGGCCAAAGACGTCAGCGTTAAGTGATCCTCGTGTCAGGGAGTCTGTAATTCTGCGAGCTGTTAGAAAGAAAACAAAATATAAGTTGGACATAAATCAACGGCCGTACAGTCGTTTGTTGCTCCAGAGTCTAAATCTGAAGTTTGTCACTGGAATCAAGTAATAAAACTTCATTTTTGACAGCTTGATTAACAAGTATTCATATAAAAATCACTCAGCAATGAGCATTCATGCTCTATTTTCACAATAAAAGACATTTCTTTAGTTTTAGGTTTATTTCCTTTGGGTTGTTTTTGTTCTTTTGTTTAGTTGTATCACTTGTTTGTTTATTTTACTGTGTTTTTGTATTCCTTTGTGCCATCGGCCACCTCTCCTCAGTTACTTCCTGCTTCCTCAGCCAGGCTTGCCACGCCCACTCACACCTGCACCCTGTTTCACTGAGCGCAGCTGCAGCCACTCTCCTCATCAGCCCGAGCCCACATAGCCTTTTACTTTCACCTCGCACAATGGCTGAGCGTTACGCACGCCACGTCTGGTCCACCTCAACACCAGGCGCAAACTTCACACAGAAAGGCCCCAGATCCAAACCGGAGATTGAAACCAGGATCTTCTTGCTGCGAGGCAACAGTGCTAACCACTAAGCCATCGTGTTGCCCAAGGAAATTTGACTAGCTTCATACTATTATTCAATTCTGAACATCAACAAAAACAATTTACTTTGTATTCTAGGTTCCCGTTATTTCTTAACGTTAGTCTGCACCTCCTTTGGTCGTTTCCCTTTTCAGAGAGTACTTTTAGGGGTGGAGCTTTTTTAAGGGTAGAAGCGGAAATGCTTACTTGAAGGGGCAGCTCGTATATTATTGGGAAGCTCGTAAGTGGCTGTTGTGTTTAAAATGAATGTTTATATTATTTTCAGATTACATATCCAATATAGATTTTATTTGTTCCTATTTGTTCATAACTTTGTTATTAGTAAGCCTGAGAGATACCAGATCCAAACAACCTGTTACAGGAACACGAGTTGTAAAAAGAAGAGAGTTCCCAGATCCTGTTACAGCAGAATCTGGCTCAAATTAGTAATAGTGATAATAATGATTATAATAATAATAATAATAATACATTTGATTTCAGGGCGTCTTTCAAAAACCCAAGTTCACCTGGCTTCCAGAATCAAATAAAAACAATTAATAAAAACAGAATCATCAAACCATTATATAAAACAAGTCATGATATGACGGCACTTAAAACCAAGGTAAAGTGAATGTGCCTGTTTGAACAGGTGTGTTTTCAGTTGTGATTTAAAAAAGGGAAGAGAGTCTGTATTGTTCCAGAGCCAAGGAGCAGTGACTGAAGGCTCTGTTCCCCGTGGTGATGAGACGGGCAGAAGGAACAATAAAACGAGTGGCAGACGAGGATCTGAGGGAACGGGAAGCAGTGGAGATGTGAAGCAGATCACACAAGTAAGGAGGGGCAAGGTTATGGATGCATATGAACGTGAGAGTTTAAATTTTGAAATTTATTCTAGCTTCAATGGGCAACCAGTGAAGCTATTGCAGAACCGGGGTGATGTGTTCTCTGGATGGGGTACAAGTTATGACCCGAGCTGCAGAGTTCTGAAGGAGTTCAAGTTTATAGAGAGACTTATTTGGGAGAATAAAAACAAGAGAGTTGCAATAATCGATCCGGGAGGTGATAAGACTTTGGACGAGGATGGCAGCATGAGGAGTAAAGAAGGGACGGAGTCGGTTAATGTTGCGTCAGTGAAAATGTGCATACTGGGTGATATAATTAATATGAGACTGAAATGAGAGCTTATCATCAAGTGTGACACCCAGACTCTACCTGAGGGGAAGGATGAACATGGGAGTTGTCAATATTGATGGAAAAACTCTGGGATTTGGTTAAAGTGGAGAATGTTCCAATAAGTAAAACTTCTGTTTTCTTACTAAGTTTAAGAAATTTAGAGGTAAACCATGATCTAATTTCCATAAGACAGCCCGACAGGGAGGTAGGTGGAAGGGATGAATTGGGTTTTGAGGGAATGTAGAGCTGGGTGTCGTCTGCATAACAATGAAAATTTATATTATACAGTATTTGCGGAATATGTGACCAAGAGTTAGCATGTAAATAATGAATAAAATGGTCCCTAATACGGAACCCTGGGGCACACCTGCTGAAACTGAAAACAAATTAAGCCCTGGTTGTAGACCTAATTAGTGAAATTTTGGTCACAATTTTATTTTATTTTTCTGACTGATCATCATTTAAAAATGTGAATGTGATTTTTATTGCCAATTTTTTTTCACATCAGAATGAAGTTTCTGTGAACAGAATGATGGAGAAGCTCACTGGCAGAGGTGCTAATACGTTAACGGGAGAATGATGTCTTCTATCAAATGAATAAATTAGATTATCGTGATAAATTTGGAAGTGTTGTCACGTTGAGAGTTTCACATTATGAAACTAAAAACACAAATTAATTCAGTTTGGTGAGAAACTGAACTTTGTTCGTGTGAAGTGTGAACTTACACAACGCTGCTCATTTGGCATTTTTCATGCCGTTCCCTGCTCATCGTTCAAGCAGCTCTCAGCCATCTGGGATTTGATGAGAGAAGTGTTTCTCTTCGCTAACAAGACACAGCTTTATTTCTTTTCACGTAGGGACTGTTTCAATGCCTCTGTGTGTGTCTGCTGCACAGATTGCCAGTGTTGGTGCTGTACTCATGTGACATGAAAGTCCTGCAGACACTCGGTGTGTCTGAACAGTGTCGATTCTGAGCGCTCACAAAGAGAAAGGCTTTGTTAACGCCTCAGACTGGAAGAATGTAAATGACCGTATGCTGGACCACAATAGGGACTCACATTCACAACAATCTGCAGTAACACACGTCAGACAATGCTGAATGGTCAAGGTTCAAGCTGGCCTTTAGAAAATCTGGATCTACTGACAAATGTGGTTCAAATATGGATCCTATAGGGTTAAATGCTTAGGATCTCTTTGTTTTTATCTGTTTTGTTAGTTCTTTGGGTTTTGGATCAGGTTGAGTTTTTTCTTGGTCATTGTGTTTTGTTTTCTGTATTTTGTTGTCCAGATTAGTTCTGTTACTTGTGTTTATCTGATAACTGTCCACTACTTTGAATAGTACAGGATGAGTTCATCATCAACCTGCATATGACAAAGAAACAATAAACAATACTTCAGCTCAGTTGTCCCCATACTGTTAAGAGTAATAAAACCACTGCCCATCCCACCTATTCTTTACATTTGAGATCCCCAAGTGAAGTTAAGATGGCGTCTAAAGCAGGCAGCTGTTTACTTAACAGCAGCTGGATTTGTAGAGCCAGTCTGATGTCAGTGGAGCTTTATGGATTCTAATATTGTTGTCTTGGTCCCGGTTCCTGAGTTTGGTATAATCCTGGTTTATGTTCTGTAAGTTGGTTCTACTGTCACATCAGTTGTGGGTGGGGAGCTCCCTCTGTGTGGCTGAGCTTTTTGGAGAAGCTCTTCAGACTTAGCTTTTTTAGATTTTTCTACCTGGATTATTGAGCATGCATCAGGGTCTTCAGAGTTATGCCATGCTCTACACCTACCTCATTGAACATCACCTTCACCCCTGTCGAGTCTTCCCGGCCTGCAGTCTCAGAGCCTTGCCTGTCAATGGTTTCACTATCTCCAGTCCTGGTTCTGTCTCTTGTGCTGAGTCAATCCTCGAAACTGAGCAGCACAGGTTCCCGCAGAAGCTGGCGTAACCGTCAGAAAGGGATAGCCTCGATGACTTAGAGCTTATCTTCATCCCCGAGAGGATTTCAGTACTGCTCAACTTTCTGTCACCTGTGGCATCCAGCCTCCAGGATCAGGGTCCACTGCTCCTTGGAGTAAGAACATGCTGCAGCTCTGGTCTTAGACTCTGGCCCTGTAGCTTCCGTCCCTGTTGGCTGGTTGGCCACGCTCAGCCTTAGAGATAAGGCGAGGAGCTCCATCATCTGAGGGGAGCATGGAGTAGAACCACAGCACCACTGTACCTAAAGGAATCAGTTGAGGAGGTTCATCTGATCAGGATGTCTCCTGGATGCCTCCAGTTTGAGGTTTTCCAGACGTGTTCCACTAAAAAGAAATCCTAGGAAAGACCCAGAACCTGATGGAGACCAGAGAGGAGAACATGTCCTTTCTTGTCTGGGAACAACTTGGGGTCCCCCAGCTAGAGAGTTTCTCTGGGGAGAGGGAGGTCGGGGTTCCCCCAGACGCAGAAGTTAAGATGTCATAAATAATGACACAAAAAGTGAACTGCATACCATGAAGCTTAAGAAATCTTTGGTTTTCATCTAGATACTCTTTTCCAAAAAAAACAAAAAAAACAATCTGCTCTCCAAAAAAAAAAGGCACACCCAGGAATACAAACGTAACAGAGCCAGACCATGAGTTCACTGCATCCACACCTCCCAGAGCAGGAATCACGGCTGTGTTTGGTTAATAAATACCAACAGTCACAGAATTACAACATAGAACTGCAGGAAATGTGTCCTTCAGTCTGAGCAAATGTTCATGAACACAAAATGGAAAGAGCCTGAATCCTTGAAGCAATGCATGACACCCGCAAAGTTGTAGCCCAACGTATACCTGTATGTAAAACTCACTGAATCACAAACATCTTTTGTGTTTGCTAAGACCGATTAGCAGTGGCGGCCATCTTGAATTGAGTTAGCATTAATGATTTTATATGTCTAACATTTAAAGTCAATTAAAGCATGTTTACCTGTGATTAGACCAAACCTGCAATGTCTCAGTAAACTGAAAACCTATTTTAAAACTCCTCTGTGGGGCTTTAGTTAATAATAAAAGAGTTGAGGCTTCTTCATTTGTCTGTGGTCTCAGACCTTTTCATCAATTCAGACACTGGTGCATAATGTAACCTTGAGCTTACTGGGTACAAGCTGGTTACCTAACTGTAAGTAAAACGTACAGGGTAGCAAGTCACATCAAGAAAACAGCTGATATTTATTGGTATTAGGTACATAGTAAGTACCTAGTACCTACCTTGTAGATACCGGGAATAGCCTGTGTACCCTGCAGGTACCAGATACTTCCTCAATAAGTACTCAAAAATAATTCAGTAAGAACCTGGTTCAAAACATTCAAGTACTGGGAAACATCTTGCTTCATAATACAGCCCAGTTGCTTTACCTCGTAGGTCCCAGGTACACACCCCAAAAGTACAAGGTGTGTTGCAGTGGGTGCCAGATACTTCCTTGGCAAGCTCCCCATAAAAACTCAGTAAGAACCTGGTTTATAACCTGCCAGTACAGGGTAACATGTCACTTTGTAATACAGACCAGTCTCTATAGGTACCAGGGACATCACAGGAAAGAACCTTGTGTACCAGATACTTCCTTGGTAAGTACTGTACCCCATAAGAACATTGTAAGAACCTGGTTCATGATGTGCAAGTACAGGATGTCAGTTTGTGACACAGCCCAGTCCCTTTACCTCATAGATACAGGTAAGTAACATGTAAGTACCTGGTATATACCTCACAAGTACCAGGTATGTCACAAGTACGTGCCCTGTACTAGATACCCTGTAAGTATACTTTACTTCATTTCTTATTTTACTCACTAAATACCCAGTACTCACTATATCAAGCTGTTCAGTTCAAATTATACCTGGGGTTAAAGAGATAGGCTGGATTATACCTCGAACGGATGGACCGACTGGATCGATCGATTATTAATCCCAGGGGGGAATTCAAGGCATCCTGTAGCTTTATTGTTCTAATTATACATAAAAAAAACTCATATGAAATAATCAAATCTGGGGAAAAAAGACAATATGCACATGCACAATGAGGTAGGGAGTACTACATTCACGATTATGGTTCATGATACCTGATGATACTATGGCCTGGAATAGTTTATCCCCTGGGGTGTACTCTGGCCTGGGCCAAACTATACCTGAGTTTGATCTGGGTAGGTTTTAATTTGGCCTGTCACCCCAGCACATACTTTGTAAATATTCACTAAGTTCCCAGTCTTTGCCTGGTGAGTATCTTGTTTAGTATGTATCAGGCTGTATTGTGTATTACTGCTGTTTGATGCAGATCTTCACTCTCTGAGGGATGCAGCCACACTTTGCTGTATAAATTCATGTTTTTTATTATGAAGCTTTAAAGCCAAATTGATTTACGTCATCTAAAAGCAGCACGCAGGATGTATTCACTGCTCCAGTAATAAGACAGAATCCAGAACGTTTTCTCTGATTGTAACCTGGAAGCACAGTGTAAGGACAACAGGGACTCGTTGGCACCAGAAATATACAAATCATCCGCAACATTTGCAAGCTTTTCTCGTCTCTTGTTTTTTTTTTTTTTTATCTCCTACCCCTCCGCCCCCGTCCTCTGTTTCCCTCTGTGAGCGTGCTTCAGTGCTCCACCGATGCATTTCAGATAAGATTGCTCTGTCAACCTCTTTAGAGGTGTCGTTTCGCAGCGTGCCACTTCCTCCACCTCCACAACCAATATGCAATTATTGCCTAAAGTGGGCTGTGTGCTGCAGCAGGTGCTACAGACTACACGTTTCACAGGAATGCTGTTCAGTCGGCGTTTATTGACGTTAACTCTTCTATGCTATTATGGACTTTTACCAAGCAGTGTGCTGTTACTGCTCTGCAGGACTGAAAAATAACAAAGATTGCCTGAGAAATATCACTGATGATGGTTCTGGTTCCCTTTCTTTATTAAAGAATAATAACATACTAGTGCTCAGCCTCTGTTGGCACAAGAAATGAACGAGGAAGAGACAGAAAACACTATTTTGGCACGACAGTCTCACAGACGCCGGCAACCAGCTTTTACTCAAATTGCAACATTTGCATGAAACTTGTAGGGCTGTTGTCCCAAATTTGAGGAATAGAAAAGTTGTGTTTACTTTTTAAAGTGAGAGTTCAACTCTGCTGAAGAGGTTTTATCACCAAAGACCTCAATTTGGGGAAACATAATTTAAATTTCTTTGGCTAGATGAGCCAACGGAGGAAGAGGAGCCAAGAAAGTGGATTAGTGCCATCGTCAAACTACTCAAACATTTCACAACGTTTTATATAAACACTATTTTATATGTCTTTAAATCCTTATCAGTTTACATTAGACAATTATTTTGGTATAAATATTATGTTACAGTAGTCCCATGCTACTTCATGGTTCAACTTTTGTGGACTTGCTCTTTTGTGTTTTTTTTTTTTCAACGTAAGCTTGTACACGACACACGATGTTAACTTCAATATTATTCACGCGATCAAGACAGTACGGGATAAAAGTTAACAAAGAATAATAATACTTTGAACAGGTGCCGCCATTTTGTAGTAACTCCAGTCAAAAGAACTACAATACCCAGAAGCCAACAGTGCTTTCTGCTGAAATGGAAGGAAAGGTTTGCAACGTAAAGTCAGAAGTAACGATTGATCTATTAAGCTCATAGAACTGGCAGGAAATAATCCTGAAGCTCAATTATCCACGTGCACATTAACATTACGTAGGTTTAATTAAATTAAATTCATTCTATCTGTATAGCTCAAAGTCACAACAGACGTTATCTCAGGGCAATGAACAGAAACATTCACACACACACACACACACACACACACACACACACACACACCCAACAGCGCTCA
>JARVLU010000952.1:4217635-4232707 GCA_031762415.1 Simpsonichthys santanae | reverse complement strand
ATATATGTAAGTTAATAACACTGTATCTGTTTAAGAGCTTAGAACATTGTTAAGAACATTGCAAGAGTGTGGGAAGAGTTTATAAAGCCTTAAAATATAAATACTAAAATAAATATAGTGTCCCTACTTGGTGGATTTTCAACTATCTTGGTGGTGTCTGGAACGTAACCCCAGCGATAAGTGAGGGGCTACTGTGTCTTAATATTTAGGAAATTTGTCATAGTATTTGAGCTTGGTAAGTTTTTGTTTGGATTTTGGTGAAACAGGAAGTGACAACAAAGAAGAACTCTCTGGTCTTATACAAACTTTTATATGCAGTTGTTCCATTTGTCATCACTTCCTGTTACTGCATGAGAACATCTTAACAACTGGTTAACTTTTGTTGCAATATACTGTATTATCCATCCATCCATCCATCCATCCATCCATCCATTCATTATTTTTTCGCGCTTCTTCCTTTTAGGGGTCACAGGGGTCACTGGTGCACATGTCGAGCCATCACTGTGCGAGAGGCGAGGGGCACCTGGACAGGTCTCCAGTCCGATTTGTTATTCACCTTATCTTTTTCTATAATACCTTCATATTAATCACAAAAATTTGATGTTGTAGGCACTTTTATCTGTGGCATGAAAAAAAAATGCTAGATCTAAATTATTTAAAGGCTTCGGAGCTAAAACGTCAGATTTAGGTTTTACCTGCGACAGAACGAGCCACGCCTCCTTTGAATAAAGAAGTCCTTGTTTAATCGGACTTACCGCAGGTTTATGATGCGCCTCATGGCTGCGAGTCGCTCAGGAGCTTTACTGCTTCTGACCTCTGCCGCCCCCCTCCCCACCACGAGCCAGCAGTCGTTAAAATCACCGAGTGCGTTCCAGTGTAAGATGAAAAGTTAGGAGCTTCTGCTCAAAGTGCAGCGACCTTTGATCTCTGCGCTCAGTGCACACGAGTGTGAGCGTGACTGAGTGTGACAGCGTGGGGTTAACTAGAGAAAGCATGAAGCCTGTTGAAAGCTTGGGATAATTAGGCCATTTGGTGCAAGGCCACTGCAGGAAGACGGCACACACGCACACACACGTGCACACACACACTCACACACACACACTATAAGAAAAGTTGTGTTCAGATTCCGAGGTCAAAGCAACAGTCAGGAACTTTATCTTGTAAGAGACGTATTAGTTTTCAGTTTAAAACTAAAGGTACCGTTGCTTTAAGGCAGGACTGTCCAAAGTGTTGCCCATGGGCCATTTGTGGTTTAATTCCTTCAACCTTTGTTTAGAAAGGTTAATGGAGACCTTAAGCAAATTTAATGGTGACATTTATATATGTTGATATAATTTTTAGGTTTAAAAGTACAACAGATACAAATAATCTTAAAATTTGCAATATTAGGTACAAATACAAACCTTTGGTTACTGGGGTGACTGTGGCTGAGTGGTTAGAGCAGTCGTCCTCCAGTGCAAGAGTTGGGGGTTTGATTCCACCATTAGTCACATGCCAAGTGTCCCAGGGCAAGACACTGAACCCCTCATTGCCTCCGATGTGTGTCCCGTAATAAAGCTCTGATTAATCTTTATCTTTGTAGAGATCTAGTAGAGTCCATTTACCATTTATAATTAATCCAATTACTTTTTGTTTTTATTACAAAGCATTTTCTACCAAAAAGTAGACTTTTGGATAATCATTCATAAAACTTGGCTAAGGGGTGGTTCAGAGTTGTCATCATGTTCACAAGCGTACAGGGGAGTGGGTCAAGGACTGATGCACGCTTTTCACAATGAACACAAATGTTGACCTTCGACCGACATGTTGCTATTCTGGCAAATATTGACACGTCATTTCATGTCTGGTGAACCCAACTGTGAACTCAGCTATGAGCTCCTCTCTGTCCCAAAGCGCTCGAGCAGAGTGACACTGGAAATGAACCATGCACGTCCCTGATCCCGCCCTCGCTGACAGACCTCCTGCACCGCACCCCAGACCTCATCACGACTTTTGTACCTAAAATCTAACTTTGCACTAAACGTGAACGTGTTTGTCGTCATCATCATACAGATATTTACAACTTGTGCGTGAGACCAAACTCTGGGGGCCTTATGTACAAAGGGTGCATACACACAAAAACATGGCATACGCCCTTTATTCGTGCAAAACTTCAGATGTATCAAAAATGAAATGAGCGTGGAAATGTGCCTAGCCCCACGCCAACTTCATGGCTGGCATGTGCTCATTTCCATGGGTACTGGTCCATTGGCAACACTCAGAGGTGATACTGGGAAACTGTTAATGGTGTGAAAACTATTATTGTACACACCGGACACATGATGAACATCAAAGCATGTGCAAAGTAGTGCAGAAAATACCTTTAACAACAATGGTTTTAGTCTTATTAGAGGATATAACAAATGATGCAATATGCAGAGTATTTATAGACAGAGAGGATTTTCTGGACCACGATGACGACTAACCAGCTCATCAGCCGTCTTTGGTTTCCAAGGACAATCCTTTTGGAACTGTGCTTGGAGCTGCTGTCGGTCTTGGAGCGTGACATGGCGAGGGGTCTTGCGCTGCCCGTGCACATGCAGCTGCTGACCACATAAGTTTTTAGCAAAAGGGTCATTCCAGAGGGTACTGGCAGACCGATATGTGTATGTATGTGTATTACTATTGTAGTACCTTTTTAACGCCACACGTTGGCATCTCCTTTATTTGTTATGTCAATGTAGAAGTCAGTAGTGTAGCTGGGAGTTTTACAGTGTGTACACTTCAGTCCAATTCAGTTTATTTATATAGCGTCAAATCACATCAAAGTTGTCTCAGGGCACTTTACACGAACATTCACATACATAGAAAGGCCAATTAGTAAAGTTCTTTATCTAAGGAATCCAGCAGACAAGTTGAATCTTGACTTCGTTGCAGTCTCCCATCCTGAGCAAGCACAGTGGCAACAGTGGAAAGGAAAAACTCCCTTTTTAAAAGAAAGAAACCTCCAGCAGAACCAGGCTCAGGACACGTTTAGCTGCTCCGCTCAACCTCCGTAACGGGTGGTGAAGGACATACGGACTATATTCTACACAGTATTCATGTATGAATATGAGATTTAGTGTTGTGGAGACCTGGTATTGTATGGTTTTAAAAGTTTTTTTTAATAAAGTGCTAGTGGGAACCAGCAATCTGTCACTCTTTTCCAAGCTACGCTGGAGCTCATGTTGCTATGCTAAGCTAGCTCTCCTCCTACGCACCACCAACATGTTACACAGTCAAGAGTGAGTCCTTGGCCATGCCGACCAGTGGTGGCATAGATTGGCCTTATTTTAATTGTATTTATTTTATACAGTATTTATATTTTGTATTTGTTTTTGTATACTTTTACATTCATGTTATACAGTATTTATGTGTTATTACACTGTTTAGTGTTCTAGTTTCTTCAGTTTTAAGTTTTTAATAATTTTTCAACATTGGGTGTCTGTGATGGTACAAGGTAATCTAAATGATATAACTCGGCAAAACGTGCCCGTGCACCCAGTAGTTGGGTAATGCAGGTTCAGGGGAGGGGTGCACCAGAGGGGTTGTTTGCCCAGGGCACCATACAGGCTAGGACCGCCCCTGCCAGTCTGGACTCAACACGCTCCCCGTTTTTTCCCGGTCAGTGGACCCCAAGTCCTTGAAGTCCTGCACCTTTGTGACCTCTGCTCCCTGTACCTCGCAGTTCCACCTCCTCTCTCTTACACATTCTGTCTTCTTAGTGTTTTGTTCCAAAGAAACTTTGCAAACCTGCGTGTGCTGTTATTGTTGGGTGAACTGTGTTTAGTTTTTCTGTTTTGATGTTTATTTATCATAACTTTCATTTTCTAATATTTTCTTTGTGCTCACTCAGTTTGTTTCAATGCATTCCTGTGTCACCAGTTCATCTCCCCTCCGTCAGTTTCTGCCCCTCAGCTCCCACTCTCACCTGCTCCCTGTTGTTGTCGTCTCCGGTGTTCATCGGCCTCGTCCATGTAGTCACTCTCGCAGTCTGCATCCTTCCTGCCGTGTCTCCGAGAGTTTGTTCATTTGTAATTTTAGCTGCCTCATAAGACTTTAGTTTCACTAAATAAATCTTTTGTTTGTTTTTCTATTCAAGTTTCTTGTGTCAGTTCTGGGTCTTACATCTACAAACTGTGGCATGGATAATATCTAAATTAAACACTTTAGTTATATCAGTTTAATTTATTTTTGCCTGTTTCTGTTGAAGACATTCTTGAGAAAACCGCAGTGAGAGGAGGAGTGGGCCTGGAGGGTGGCAGGGAACAGCCTTTAGTTTAACGTGGAGCACACGAGCGCTCGGATGTTAGCTTGTGCCACATCTCCTCCCACACAGAGACATGGACGCACAGATTGTCTCCGGGGACATTAATATTTCAGACAATTGTTGTTAGTTTCAGTCTGCTGGGCCGGACAAGCCTGCAGGAAAACGGCAAGCAAGGGACACGAGTTCACGACCCCCACAGCTGAAATAAAGTCAATAAAAGTAATCTGGCTCAAGGATTCTCTGGTCTTTTCTCTTTTCTTATGTACAAGAAGCCATTTGGGGCTAAATTAAAACATAAAAGCTTTAGTAATTTAAAGAAACAGGTTGGCTTCTTGGTCTGACAACTCTTTTTTTATTATTGCTCGCCCTGAAACGATGATACTTTGTGAAGCTGACCTTAAAAACACACGCAAAAAAACTACAACTCGGTCAGTTTGACAGCTAACGAGACAAACTTTGACGTTAAGATTTATCCCCATGTTCTGAAAACACTAACTGATCAAATAATGTGTTTTAACCACTGATGTCAGCTCTGTCAGCAAAATATCTCATGAAGTAGTTTAGAAATAATCTACAGCCACAAACGCCTGACTGCTGGAAACAACTAGCTCAGCCAGTTTTACAGATGCTATATGTGAACGTTTCTGTTCAGTGCATGAGATGATTTCTATTGTGACTTGGAGCTATAGAAATAAACTGAACTGAATTTGTGCCATTATTAGTCATTTTTCCTCCAGCTCCACCCACTCTCACCTGCTCCCACCTGTAGCCAGCCCAGGCGTCTAACTTCCTCATCAGCCCGTCTTTATGTCACCATCCGAGCATTGTGTAGCTTAGATGCCATGTCAGTGTTCTCCTCAGGGACTCCTTGTGCTTATTCCAAAATATTTTTGTAAGTAGATTAGCTCAGACGCGAGCATAAACCGTATTTTCCGTCGTACAAGTCGCTCCGCCCTATAAGTCACGTCAGTCCAAACATGTCCAATAAAGTGGAAAAGACCGTAAATAAGTTGCTTCGCCGTATACGTCACATCTATCTGTCTTTTGCACGTGACGTCATGCCCATGCATTGTGGGTACTGGGCGCCATACTGGGGTGATTAACGTCGTGAGCATTACTGATAGCAGCGCAGATCTTCCGAGTTAGCTTCTTCTCATTTTTATATTTACTTTCCATTTTGCAGATGTTATCATTCTTGTCACTGTGTTTACCACGGACTTCCTCTGTTTGTTTACCTGAACCGTTATCTGCGTAACCCCCAGTATGGCGACCGGAAATGCATAAGTCACGTGTCTGCAAAAGACCGATTATGGGTCACCGCTGACAACCTGAAAATGTGGGCCGGTGTTGTGCCAAAAATCAATTGGCTGCCAAATGGCAGCCGCAGGAGGACTTTAACAAGATTAACACTTAAAAATAATTATTTGTTTGCTCGGAATTATAGTCAAGTTGTGTATCAGTCTAACATTTGCTTAATACAAAGACTTTAACGGCCATATCAGCTGTGCTCCGGGAGCCTGAAGAAGGAAGAAATCATGAAGGAGGGACGCTGCGTGTTTCTTCTAAATTTAAGAAGAAAAGCATCTAAAACATTCATTTGTTTGCTCAAAATTAAAGCAAAGATGTGTCTCAGTTGAACGTTGACTTAATAAATGCACTTCAACTGTCAAATCAGCTACATTTCACTGGGGCGGTGCAGCAAAATGCAGCTGATTTAACGGTTGCTCCAAGCAGCGAACAGGACGAAGGTGGACAGACTATGGCAAGCCGATTGTGTCATTAATCGCTGGTGAAGATTCTCAGTCATCCAGGACATGGTAAAGTCAAGTTCAAGACAAAAACAATTAAGTACAGTATAAAGTAAATTATAATCAATAAAGTCCAGTTGTTTTTGTCTTGAACTTTTTTGAGTTTGTCATCATAGCCACTTTTACCAATTACATGACACATCGGCATGCCTTACTGCCACTACTACTCTGGTGCCATCTAGCAACTGAAAAATGGTAGTGTTCAATACTATTAGTCAGAATGAATGAAAACTGTCATATCTCAGTCAAACATTGTTTTATAAATATGGAAAAAAATCCATAAATACGTTGTTTCTGCCTAAAAGTCGCAGCACGTGGAAAATGTGCAAAAAATGTGACTTACAGGCCAAAAAATATGGTAGTTTTGTCTAAAATAAAGTTTATTTAACTTATTGAGTTCCTTGTGTTTAGTCCATATTTTTGGTCCAAATCTTCTGCTGACCATTATGACAAACTATTTTACAAATTTGAATTGAGTTTTAATGGAATTAGTCCATTTATGATTGAAGGACGGTCCTGCTTTGTTATTTGGATTAAAAGGTAATTTAAAATAGTCAAATAGATTTTGTTGTAATAGTGGACTAATTTCAACCAAGCGTGAAAACATAAATATGCCTCCATTCCACAGACATCTATCTCTTTGTGACACAAAGAAAGCTGTGCTGTGAAACAGAAACTTTGTTCTGAATTCAGCGGCTCTGCAGTTTAGAAACCTTGTTTCATCACGAGGGCTCATCAGAGTCTGTTTGTGTTTGAGCCTCAGGGCATCGAGCAGCAAGGACATGTCCAACATTTACTGCAAAATCCTGCCGGCGCTGCAGTCATTGTAAGAAAGTAACATAATCTGCGATCTGACAAGAGCCCTAAACAAATCAAAATACAACAAAAACATAAACTGGTTCAGTAATCTCGGCAAAATGGAACAAAACTACGGTAATCTTTGAGAATCTTACACAGATAACAATAAAAACAGGCGATGAAGCTTTCAAATATATGTAAGGTGTTTATCTGTCCCTTTTAATAATGTAATGTAAGTAACCACTGTATGGTTGCTGCACTTCTACTCAAAAACCAATCGAAAATTTTTTTTAATAGTCAGTTTTGTCTGCAGAGTGTAGAAAACAACCAAAGTCGCATGAATGAGTTGTGATATTGATATAAATATTTAAATAACTTGAGTGCCTGTTAAATATGTTTGTATTGTGTAGTACCAGCCAAATGTTTGTTGAGAACCCAGTAAGTATCTGTTTGGCACTTGGTAGGAATCTAGTAAATATATAGTAAGTATCTGGTAAATAACTGGTAAACGTATGGTAAATATCTGGTTAATATCTGGTAAGTATCACTTATTATAAAAATAGACCAAATGTTCTCGCCATGTCTTGTCATGAGCTGAAGACAGTGGGAAGCTGACTTGTTTGTATATTTAAACTGTGTCTGTGCCATTTTGATGCGAGGCTTTAGGCCACGCCTACTCTCCTGCAAATTGCTACAACCTACATAGATTGCTATAACACACACAGATTGCTCCAACTCACACAGATTTCTGCAACCTACATAGATGGCTCCCACCTAGATACTTTGTAGATTGCGCCCACCTACACAGATTGCCTCAACCCACACAGAATGCTGCAAACTACATAGATTGCCACCACCCACATAGATTGGTAAAACCTACAGACTGTTCCTTCCCACATAGATTGCTCCAATCCTCATCTTACACTATTTGCTCCCACCAACATAGTGCTCCAACCCACAGATTGCTAAAACTTACATAGATTGCTACAACCCACATAGATTGCCCCAACTCACACAGATTTCGGCAACCTACATAGATGGCTTCCACCTACATAGATTGCCTCAACCCACATAGATTGCTACAACCCACATAGATTGCTTTCACCTACATACTGTAGATTGCTTCCACCTACATAGATTGTCTCAACCCACATAGATTGCTACAGCCCACATAGATTGCTTTCACCCACATAGATTTCTACAACCTACTGTACACAAAGATTGCCCCAACCCACACAGAACGCTAACTACATAGATTGCCTCAACCCACATGGATTGCCCCAAACCTCAATTTACACAATTTGATCCCACCCACATAGATCGCTACAACCCACATAGAGTGCCTCCACCCACACAGATTGGTACAACCTACGTAGACTGTTCCCACCCACATAGATTGCTATAACCTACATAGATTGTCATAAAATGACCATTATCATGGTTGGCATAAAATTCAGTTTAACAAGACACAGTGAAATGAGGAGTTGTAAAGTGTGCAGGAAAACAATGTTGTAAATAAAATACATGAACGTTGCAACAACCACGCTACGATGAGACGCGCAGGCTTTAATCTGTTCTTGCTTATCGTCTCTCACAGAACTGATCATCCATCGCATCCAAATTACTTCTGCGCTTTGTGACTCGCAGGCTGAGACGAGCGAGCAGAAAGCTTTTGGGCGAGCCGGCGCCGCCCCATCCTGTGATTGCAAATAAGTGCCTGCAGGCCTGTAGCTTTAGGATCCGTGATTGCCAATTATGTCTTTTTTTCTCAGCTTCTATTCAAAGAGCGAGTGAGGTGTTGTCGCCCGAGTTATCACGGTCAGCATCTTCGCTGTTCATTATTCTCACATTATCATTCCGGGGTCGGGGGTCAAATATCAGTTTAGCTCGTAACTGGGTAGAAATTATTTCCAGAAATATAAATGCAGCGTTCGCTCGGTTGTTTTGAGGGGCTGTGGAGGATCCCCTCCCCCAGTCTGGTTCTCCTCTGCCTGTCATCGCACCACAGGGAATAAAACCAGAACCAGAAGGCCGGTTCTCATCTCGTATGTATGCATGTGGGATTTTATCACTTAAGCCAAATTAACTTTGTCTGAAGACTCACTCGTGTGAAAATGCTGCTCACTGAATGGATTAGCATTCCCTGGTGGAATGCATATATGAAAATAACCGTATCCTCAGTATATACTGTATGGGGGATAACTTTCAGCTACTACCACGCCAAATTTTAGCTCATAATCTGCAAAACTGGCCGAGTTAGTTGTGTTCGCTAATGCCATGTGGCTGTGGCGTCCATCTTGGATTGGGTTGGCTCTGTATGTTAATCATCTGTAAGCTTCTATCCAATGATCCTTCTCTGAATCTTTCACTAAAATGTATCCATATTAGATATTTTACTAACAAACAAACTGGATAAACTCCAACGGGTGATGCTGATTTCAAGCAAAAATTTTGTACAATGAGCAGCACTTGGAGCACGCGCTACGTATAATTCTCAGCTACTACCATGCCACTTATTAGCACATTTGTAGCATACATGCGAAATATCCGTTTTGTGTTTTCTAAAATTAGTTGTCTCTGGTGGCCATCTTGAAATGCGGTGGCTCCAAAAGTTAAATCCAGCGATTATTTCCTAAACATTTCAGTAAAATTTGTCCAGTAGTTTGTGAGATGTTTTGCTAACAGACAAAGGTTAACTCTAAATATGTGTTGGTAGAGTTTTAAACAAAGCTCTTTTGCGATGCTCAGAATATGTGTTGGGATCAGTCTCTTTTAAAATTGACTGCGTTAAAGGCATTCCAGTGTTTGTTTATTTAATCAGTTGGCTGTGGCAGCCATCTTGAATCAGTTTGATTGGAATTAGTCCAGTAGTGCACAAAATATTTTGCTAACAGACACATGAACACACGCTGGCACGAGCAATTGATAATCATCCCATTGATCAGTGATTATTTTGCTTAGTAACTCTTTTATTGGAATAACAAGCAGTATGTTGATGTCCCCCGTCCCTGAGGGATTTAAAGAGTGAATGTTTGTAGTTTTTAAACTGAGTGTTTATCTGAACTGGAACTGAACAGAGAATGCAATTGATCCTTGGTAAATCCTTAAAATGTATTCAAGTGGGTAGAAGTTCCTCTGTAGAACAGACGTAGTTTTGTTTTTTGTGTCTGAGGCATCGCAGTGACGGAGATGAGGGGTCAGTTTTATCCACCACCACGTGCAGTGGAGGAGCCAGGGGGTGGCCAGTGGTGGCCTTGGCCTCCACAGATTACACTTATGCCACCCCACTGGGTACCACAATAATTTAAGGAAACTATACTTTTAAGCAATACGGGTAGTCCCCGAGATACGAACGGGTTCTGGACCTAAGGACCGTTTGTAGGTCGATTCTGCCGTAGGTCGGAGCCGAATGCACATGGCGCCGCAAGTCCGCATTTTCGGCCATAAATCAAAACCGAAACTAAACAGCAATCGGTAACGTCTTTTTAAACATTTTTTTAAAATGTAAAACAACAACTGCGCACTTAGAACGCCATTTTAATGTGTTTCCAAGCAGTTAGCTAACAAAATACCCTAAAAATAAAACGGGGGGGAAAAAAAAAAAAACGAAAAAAAAAAAAACCAAATGCTGCATAAAAAAGGCAACGTAAGGTGCGATGACATCACTGGGGGCGGTGCCGTAAGTACGGAACGCCGTAAGTCGATGGCGCCGTAGGTCGGGGACCACCTGTATATGTACTGTACAGTACTGTGGGTGTTCACTAGTGAAGATGCTACAACAATTTGAAAGATGAGTTTAGCCGGGATATTTTTTTGGGGGGGACAAAGTACGTAATTGATACTTTGATTACAGCCTTGATTTAAAGCCTTGCACTCCAGACAGTAAAATAAACTACAAACATAGGAAAAGCCATCATGGGAGAAAAAAATAAAAAGCTAAGTTAAAAAAAAAAAATAAATACAATGAAACCACTAGAATCTTTAAAAAACCATGATACAAATTTTTTGTCATACCACCCAGCACTAGGACATCGTGAGATAGAGGAGGATGACTCGATGTGGCGACCCCGGAAGAGGGAAAAGCCGAAAGAAGATAGATTTAGCATTTTTCTTCAAACTCTCAACTCAGACTTCACTGCCCATCTCCGCACAGACTATTGTTATTTTTTGTTTGTGTAATAATTGTCACAATTGTCGTGAATTTTCTCAGAGCTTCCTCACAGTCTGCCAAGACGTTTTGCTCGTAGGCTTGAGTGACGAGACGTTCAAGGGTCAAATCCTCCACCTGTGCTCACTCATCCTCCTCTCAGGTAAACCTTTTATTTATTTATTTGTTTGTTTATTTATTTATTTTTGTGCTTGCGTCATGCAGATCTCAGGCTGTGTGTAAATCCCTAGCAGTAAAAGAACCAGTAAATGGGAGGTGGCTTGCTTTGTGCTTTCAGAGTCAGGCTACGTGTGCATCTCTGCAGTGCTGTCAGTTTTGAAGGAGGTGGCAAACAGCTGTGTACCCAGTGATAATAACCAAGATGAGGAGAATCAGGAGGATGTGACACATCCCATCTTGGGCATGGTGGCCAACATGTTCCAAAAGATGATAGAGCTGTTAGCACACCGACTCCGGAAAGAACCAGAGGAAGGAAAACGGGTATAATTTATTTCTTAGGTTATTGTTTAACCTAATAAGAACAATAAATAGCAGACAGTTGAATTGAAATTCTTCTTCAGGAGTACTGTCCTTACAGTTTCCTGTACTGCCTCCTATTTTGAATCTGTTTCTCTTTCTTTAGCTCTGCCAGTCAGTCGTTCCTGGTCTGACTGATTTCCTCCAAGTGGCACAAACGTGGGACAGAGCCCTTCTCAGCGGGGTCTTCTCTACTGTCTTTGCTGCCATCATTGTGGAAAAGAGGCATTTACTTCAGAAGGTACAAGAAAACTGGAGCAGTAAGAAGTGCACAGATCAAAAACATGCATGTTAGTCTGCCTTCAGGCCCAGGCCTCCCTTGCAAAAGAGATCTGTGATCTCAATGGGATTTACCAGGTTAAATAAAGGTTAATAAAAAAAATAAAATAAAACAAAAGTGGCCTAACCTTTATTAGAGCTTTGTAAGTTGGGTGATTAACTAGGTCAATTTTTGCATATGTTTAAAAATATTCGGCATCAGTCTCATTTGTGAGCAGCAGTGTTGTTGCTTGAAGGAAAAGGACAGAATATTTTGCTAATTTTACCAGAATAATGTTGTATTTGCAGAGAACATGATGTGTCTAAGTATTATCTTTTAGAGTTAGGTAGATAGAAAATGCTACTTAAAGAAAGAAAACATGGATATATTACGTATAAATATCAGATCATTATTATTACCGGTAAGTGCTAAAAGCCAAATATACAAAACAGCTTCATAAATTTGCAATCAGCTGCACAGATTTCTACAAATTGGCATCGACCTTTGAAAACTCCTCCAGTCAATCAATTATTTATATGTCCTATTTATATTTTTGAGCAATGTGAATATAAATTTAATTTGTTCTAATTTAAACTAGAGAAACTGCATTTCCTGCAAAAATGCAGTGTGAATGCATATTCCAGAAGAACTTGCTGGAAAACTGCTGAAATTAGATACAAATACATGATGAACTGTAGCTGTAATGAAAGAACAAGCCTAAATCAGCAGAAGAAAGCAGAAATAACACATATTTGCTGAAATAGGTTTAAATAAGCAGAAATGAGCACAAAAATTAGGACATTAGCTAAAAAAGCAGAAATTAGTAAAACTTAGGTGCAAGTAGCTGAAAAGGCAGAAAGAAGCTTAACCTACCAGAAGGAAGTGGAAAGAGCTGAAATGAGCTTAAAAACATGGAATTAACTGGAAAGGCTAACATTTGCATAAAAACACCTAAATAGTAGCCGAAAAAGCTGAAACTAACAGAGAAAAGCTGTAAGAAGCATAACAAGCTTAAATTAGCATAAAGAAGTTAATTAGGCTGAAAGTAGCAGAAATAAGAAAAACTTGAATTTATCTGAAAACTGCTGAAATTATGGTAGCTAAAAAAAATTCTAAAAAGGTAGCTGAAAAGGTACAATGTAGAACAAGTTTAAATTAGCAGAAGAAAGCAGAAAGAACATGTTTGGTGAAAGAAGCAGAAATGTGCACAAATAAGTGGAAATTATCTTAAAAAAGCTTGTTAGCAAAAACGGCTGAAAAGTAGCTAAAGAAGCTGAAATGAAGTAGAGAGCACATTTTTGCTGAATTACACTGAAAAAAGCTGAAATGAATGCAAAATATGTGGAATTAGCTGAAAAGCTTAAATTAGCATTAAAACAGCTATATAGTAGCTAAAACAGTAGAAAAAGCTGAAACTTTCAGAAATAAACTGAAATTAGCAGAAAGAAGTTAGAAGAAGCACAACAATGTTTTAGTTAGCAGAAAGAAGCTGAAAGGAGCACAAAACAGCTGAAATTAGCTGAAACTTTTTAAATTTGTTGTAGAAAGCTGAAAGAAACTGAACCAGAACAAAAAGTGAAAGGCACAGTAAAAAGTTGTAAACACGTCTAAAGATTTGAGGGATGTAAAATGAGCTCAATTCATTTTCCATGAGGGGGGAAAAAAAGTGGCAGAAAAAGCTAAATATTTCAAAAAGCTAAAGCACCAACACCAAAAGTCATAACAGGTTTGTCTTTAAAGAGCTGAACGTTTTGATTTGTTGAAATAGTTTGAAAACTGTGGGATGAGAAACAGGATGAAAGAAGAATAATGCATCACAATAGTGTGAATGCTTCATAAACAGTCACACTTACATAAAATGATTAAAGCCTTATCAGCCACTGTGTTGATGTTTTTACAGGTGACTCATCCTGAAGAGGTAATTGTTCCACAGTCTGTGGATGACATGCCTCCTTTGTCCAGCATGCTGCTGTCAGTCATCCTCAAGTCACCCTCCATCACCAGGTGATGACCTGAACTCCCTTTGTAGAGTACAGTCGTAGACATTAATTGAGTCTGACGTTCATGCACGCTTCTTTCAGGCTGTTCTTGGACGAGGTTAGCTCATCTCTGGACTCAGACGCCATCAACAGTCTCGCTGAGCTGGCAGCCATTCTGCACGTCTTGGCCGTCATAAACCATGGTAAGTTTTTTTAATATTTTTTTAATAATAGCCTCAATACCCGTTTCAATACTGTATTTGCAGTTTCTGTTTATAAAAACGTCTCCCGCTTCCTATCCATCAGCAGGACGGTGTAAAGCTGGCCTGAAGAGCGCAGCTGTGTCTGTGCAGCAGCACCTTCACAGGCATGCCGTCTCATCTGTAGACAGCAGAGACGTCCAGCGGTAAGCTAGAGACAAGAACATTATGTGAATAGTTAGGTTGGTTTTGTGCTATGATGGTCATAACAACTAACCTTTTAATCCTTGTGTCCCACAGGGTTATTTATGAATCTTCAGTGATGACTTTGAATGAGATTCTACATTTATAAGTATCTTTAAACTCAGTGTGCTGTGCTTTTTGAAAAGAGGCCCAAATAGAGAGCCTATATAAATGACACAATCTGTATATACACAAACACAATATACATTATACTGTATGCAAATGATACGGGGTTGAAACTTAAAGCATGGCTCCTGACTGTTATATTACTGTTGTAAATCAATTGGTTTGTTAGCTTGAAGTGTTCATTTTGCTACTAATTACATTAAAATAAACTCTACATTTGGCTTAAATGTGATGTTTGTTTTCCTCCTCAAGTGGTTTGTTGCATGTACAGCACTCTGCAGAGTGATGACGGAGCGAGCAAACTATTTATCATCCTCGGGCTTTTTCATCCCTGAAGGCGAACGACTTCTGATTTCAATTTATACACCGTGACATTAAATCAAAGATCCTGGTTTCGGGAAAAGCAAAGCAGAGGCAGACGTTATTTATCGGGGAACACGAACTACCATACATCATATTCTGTTTTTCTTACAAGTCTTGCTCATTTTACATTCACCTAAATGTCTAATTTTGATATTTCTGCTTCATTTTTGAAGCCAACATCAAGAAATGTTGCACTATTGATTTATAACATTCTTCTGCTAAATAAATATATGTATGCATATATATACAGTATATATATATCTATATATATATACAGTATATATATCTATATATATATATACAGTATATACATACAGTATATAT
>JARVLU010000952.1:4196617-4209698 GCA_031762415.1 Simpsonichthys santanae | reverse complement strand
AGGGGAGTGGGGCAAAAAGTGTGTGTGCTGGGTGAGTGGGGTCCTTCATGATGCAGGTGGCCCTCTTCCTGCATCTATAGGTGTAGATGTCTGTGATGTGAGAAGACTGACTCCAAAAGACATCTGTGCAGCCTTCACCACTCTCTGCAAAGCTCTTCTTTCTGCTGAAGTCCTTTGGATGAAGGACACAATGATTCAACAAATAACGAAACTGTCCAGAGGACCTGACTTATTTTTGTTAGAGCCAAATAATAGTTGTCCTGCTGAACTGTGACCCTGTTTGTTTCCTGTTTTCTCAACTCAAATCCAATTCGCTTTGTTCACCATGCGGCTAACAGCTGAGAGGAAAGGAATTGAACTGAGGCTGTACTGAAAGCCAAAAAAATGAGGTTTTTGTGTTCAAGCAAACATTTTTTTCATTCAACCTTTATTTAAACAGATAAATCACATACATTTGTACCAATACTTGTTTGTGCACTCTCTCCCAAGGTCAATGTGATGTTGCCAATAGACCTAACATGCATGTTTGGTGCATAAAAGGAAACTAAAGAAAAGACAGTTGCCACTGGAGAGGACACAAGCTCCACCCAGAAAGGTCACGTTCAAGATTTAAACTCAGGATCTTTCTCCTGTGAGATGACAGTGATAACTACATTCAACCATGCAGGCGGAAAATACAAATCAATTACTAAAATCTTTTTAAATCACGAAAGGTAGGGGCTCCGTTTGTCTGTCTCCAGCTTGTCCTTTTTCAAGGTGAGCTCCCCAATGCCATCATAATTGAAAATTAAGTCATTGCCGCAGTATAATTAAATGGTGACCTTTGAACCCAAATGAGACCTCAGACGCATATTAAGAGATTTGGGGATCTGGATCTATTAACATACATGCTCACACAAGCAGATATGCACATTCAAGCCCACATACATACAATCACAAGGTAACAAACAGTGACAGCTTCTTAATTAACACTCTGTCTAAGTCGTTAAAAAACAGCCCTCACCATCACCTTTCGATTTCCACAATCTGGAAGTTCGGTGAAATTCTCATTTCTTTATAATTAGTTATCAGATCACACCATAAAGGTGGCATTAATTATGAGGAATTGCTGTAGGGCTCTTAGTGTCTAAATCTGGAATCTCGGTTAACTTTGACTTTTGAGGAGATTCAGCAACTTGTGATACTGTAAAATGTTTCTACATATCAGATGCTCTGCTGGCTACACTTTTTCAAAATGACGCATGCACAAAACGTGCAAGACAAGCTTTAATAATCAGAGCAGCTAAAGTGAAATATGGTCAAATGAGATTGTCTGCTACTGATGGTTTACTTCCAATTTTCTCACATCCAGTTTCTTAACAGTGTAAAAACTTCAAATACTTTTCTTTATATCCCTTATATGTTTCCTAATGGCTTATAATTCAAAACTGTCAATATTTTAATGTGTGAGAAAGGGAGAAAATGGCCAAGAGCCTTTTTCTTTTAACTAATCGGTGGAAATTGGTCAGAACAAATCTTTTTGTGGTAACATTAGAAATGAGATAAACGAACATGAGCGCAGTAATTTTATATTCATAAGGAATCCTCCATTAGGTGCCTTTTAAATGACTTTATTACATGTCATTTATTTTTTGCTTCCCTCCATTTTGTTCATTTTTTGCATGTACTGTTGAGCCTTAAAGGCATGTGGAGACAAAAACATGCTCTACCTGCCCAGCTATTTGAAAAGTATTTCTAAGTTCAAACAGATGATAGATTGCTGTGCGCTAATAGCGCCACTTAACTGAGATCAGTACAGAACCATAACACTTATTATGTGCTTTTATACAAATTGGGCAGAAGTTGCTGTAAAGGTGTGATGTCTTGAGATCAGCAATAATTTCAATTGAATAGCACAGACTCTCCCACTTAGCAAACGAGGGGGTCTGGCTTTAAAAGAAAATCACAACAGCTCTTAATCTTGGCCCTGATCAAAGGCAGAGAAGAAAAAAAAAAATCAATGGCATTAGAATGTAGTTTTTCCTCCCACTTAATCTTTGTCTCATTCTGAAATATAAGGAGAAGAAACGGGAGCTCTTAAAAGCTTTATGCTCATATAAAAATCTGTTAATTGTATTGTATTTTTTTTTAGAGTAATAGTATATTGTAGCTCAGGCAAACTTTAACGCAGCTCAAGACAAACCATTCAAACAAATATCCCAATCGGCTGCTTCAACCAGTCAACCATTCAGCCACTGAGTGAAATCTATCGAATGGATTTTGGACTAAAGTGATTTTCCTGCAACTCAACCTTATTCACCGACTGCATGCAAAATATTTCAGTGACATATTACACTTCATTTTGTATCTCTCGCCTCTGTCCACTGCTGCATAAAGCAGCCAGCGAAACAGGGATAAATCACTTCCCAGCTAGCTTATTACATGAAATGAAGGAATTCATCATGGTGACAGTTGGCCGTTGAGAGGCATTCACTGTGATTTATCTGGTAGGAATTGATTGATTCATTAACAGCGAGTGAACTGTGCTATACTGTGGCGAGGGTGAGGTGTACCTTGCTACATGGCACTGCACATGTTGAAAGAACGGGTTTTCAGCATGAAAAGCTTAGTTTCCACGTAGCAAACACTGTCTTGGGATTTCTCAGCTTATAACTATGAACAGAGTCGACACCGGTGCAAGCCTTGTGTGGCGAACAAGCTACAGTTCCTGATTGCTGTATTCAAATACAGTAGTCTTTGTCAAAGAATTTGAATGATCATTCTGCTCTATATGCACTAAGAAGTCCATCTATTCCTTCAGTGAATTAAATCCATGCACACAGAAATTAATTTTTCAGAATGTTGGTATCTATGAGCAGCTGGTGTTGCATTCATCTGTGCTTGCATCAGAAACAAAGGGAGATTTGGAAGACCCCATTACAATGAAAAAGAAATCATCCAGAATATAGAGGATTTTTAGAGGGTTTTGGAGAGGCTTGCAGATGCATTAAGCATGCAGTAGACTCCCTACTACACATAACAGAGCAAAATAAGTCCACAACAGTTTAGAGCATATGCAAAAGCTATATAGCTAGGTGGTGCTTTCTTTTTTTATTGTGATGGCAGCATGTAAGGGATTTGAGCAGACAGTGGCAGCTGCATGTTGTTCATATGCTATCTATGATATCTATGAAGTTGGGCCTGCATGCACTAGTATAGATGGGTCATCAAGAATTTGAAGCAGAAATGCCTATGCTGACCATTTGCTACAACTTTGATTGTAAGTAAATTGTGCAAATAACATAGTGCAGATGTAATGCCTGCACCTGGATCATGACGTGGTCCGAGAGGATCACGTTAGGGCAATAATTGTGTGGTTAGTGTGCAGGAAAGCATATTGATGATGCAAGAAATAGCAGAGAAAACCAATTTAACAAATACAAAGAACATGGTTGCATCATGATTGCCTTCAAACTGAAGGGTGTGTGTTGCAATTAAGACAAGTTTTAAAAAGTTGTGCAGGTAGTGAAGAAAATTTGGGTCATTATCTGTTGTGAAGGGAGCCTAAACAATTAAACAAAAGAAAACACACAGAGAGAATGAAACAAGAGTTTAGAAACTGTCCACTATCTACAATATCTGATTGTACTCAGATACAGCATCACCAAAATCACATGAGCTGTGTATCTATCACATATTACGGACTATTGTTATTATCATTAGAAATGTACATCTGTAAATTTAGGACATTTTTGGATTACAAACTTTTCATAAGCACCTGACCAGCACAACAACTTTGATTAAGCAGAGTAGTAGCACGTCTGTTTCTGTGCCATGAGAGCAAGGTGAAGTTTATTTACTCTCAATGATTTATCCTCATCCAACATTTCATATTCACTGAATCAAAACACACTGATCTTTATTTTTAATGAAGCTTAGTAGAAAAAAGTGAGTACAGTTTACTAAACTATGGAAGCATGTTTTCTTAACCTCTGTTTTTTTATTTTTTTTATTTATTATTTTTTCCCACTAACACTCGCAGGACTTTGTTTTGATGCACTGCTGAGAAAAGTGCTGTAGACAGGACCAAATTACTTCTGCTGGTTTAGATGATTTCACGTGTGACCCGATGTGTTCAGACTCAGATATGACGGTTTGGGGTTTCACATTACAGTAGATTTTGTGCATTGGTCGATAGTGTTTAGTGTTCGCTAGACTGAATCTTTTTTTCTTTTTTTCCTTCTTTTTTTTTCTGTGCATTCAAATTTGTGCCTGATTTAGCAAACCCAGCTTCATTTTAAAATCTCAAAGAAAAATAAAATGGCGTGACAATTTGAAGGTTTCTTAGGTGTTTTTGTTTTTATATTGTTTCAAGAAGCTTGGAAAAAATAAACTAGAGAAATTGTTTCCAGTGAAAGTGTGAACACATTGCTGAAGAACTTGCTGAAAAACAGCTGAAATAACCTACAAAGCATGCTGAATTGTAGATGAAAGGCAAGAACTAGCATAAATTAACTGAAGAAAGCAGAAAGGGCACATATTTGCTGAATTTGGCTTAAATAAGAAGAAATTAGCACAAAAAATAGGAAATTAGCTAAAAAAAAAAGCTGAAATTTGGGGGGAAAAAAAAGGCTGAATGTTAGATGAAAAGACAGAAAGAAGTTGTAACTACCAGAAGGCATTGGAAAGAGCTGAAATGAGCTAAGAAAATGTGGAATTGGCTGAAAAGGCTAAAAATAGCATAAAACAATTAATAGTAGCTGAAATAGCATAAAAGCTGAAACTAGCAGAAAAAAACTGAAGGGAGCATAACAAGCTGAAATTAACATAAATAAGTTAATTAGGCTGAACGTAGCAAACAGTACCATGAAACGCTTGAATTGATCTGAAAACAGCTAAAATTAGCTTTAAAATGCTAAAACGATAGCTGAAATGGTAGAACAAGTTTAAAGTAGCAGAAGAAACATGGTAATTGGAGCTTACTTATATAGCGCTTTCCAGCCCCCATGAGGAGCCCCAAAGCGCTTCACAGTACCAGCCATCCACCCATTCATACACCGGTAGCGGTTGGCTGCCATGCAAGGTGACAGCCAGTCCTACCGGGAGCAACTCGGGGTTAAGTGTCTGGCCCACAATGAGGTATGCAGTGACCAGGGATCGAACCCGGGACCTTCTGGTCCTGAGCCGGCTGGCCTTTCTCTACACCATCTTAGCCCACATGTTTGCCCAATAGGCACAAATAAGCAGAAATTAGAACAGAAAGGTAGGAATTATTTGAAAAAAGCTGAAATTAGCAACAACAACAAAAACAGCTGAAAGTACCGGTAGCTAAAAAGCAGAAAGAAGCTTACATTACCAGAAAGGAGTGGAGAGAGCATTTTTTTCTGAACTAGACTGAGTACAGTTGAAATGAGAGCAAATAACGTGGAATTTGCTGGCTAAAATTAACATAAAGCAGCTGTAAATTAGCTGAAATAACTGAAGTAAGCTGAAGTTAAGTATAACTTATAGTATAACAGCATGCTCAACAGTGAATGCTTGTGTGAATGATGTTAATTACAGTGCAAATGTAACCCTAAATTCACGGTACAGTTTGTCTCCTCATAAGGAAACTTACACACGATGTGAACATTTCCTTAAACTTTGTCATCTGTGAGTTTTAGATCTATAAGAACGTCAGTCTAACAATGAAGAAAGGTACAAAACTGAACATGTTGTGGGTTAAGTGATGTGAGGAGACAACAGTTACGGTGTTTAAGTCCAGTTGTTCTGTATTGAACCTTTCTTTGACTTTATCATGTCCTGGACGACTGAGAATCTTCACCAGCAAACAGAGGTATTTGTTTATGTCTCTGTCATAAATCGCTGGATATGCAATCTGAAAAAAATGCTGGGTGTTGGACTTTAATATAAGTATTTTAAAATATTTCCCAGTTCTTTCGTCAGCTGTTTTAGACAAACAACTTATTAGTATATTGATTTATATGAATTATGGTTAATTTACTTCTTTAAGGTTGTCATTCTCTGTCGGTTAATAAGATTATCAGCTTATATCAGTTTTTATCAGCTTATATCAGTTTTTATCGGTTTATATCATTTTTTATCAGTTTTATCAGAGTATATCAGAATAACTAGTTCTGCCTCCGTTTAATGACTTTCCATCAAAGCCTAGATTTATTGGAACTACAATCTTGATTGAACTTGTACATTTACTGAAAAGCAGCAATGAGCCTGTGACTGAAAGCTTTTGTGAAATCCGATGGAAACAGATTGACGAGGAGCACATGGTGGATGAAACGTAAAGAAGCCACTGAATGTCTGCTCCCAAACATTTGCTCTCAGCACGGTTTTCACTCACTGTTTTCGTTGCGGTGGTTACTTTGAGAGGGATAATTGCAGCACTGTCATGCATAATGTAAGAATTGCATGGGGGGGAAACTATCTGAGAGACATGAGTCAGGGCATGACTCAGCTGTTGTTCAGTTTGTTGCACTAAGCTCTCCTGACTGCAGAGACGCTGAGCAGGCTTCTTCTAAATCAACTCGACGCTAACTGAAGGGAAGGGGGTCCTCTCAATTTAAAGGCTTCACTTTTTGAACCGATTGTGAAGGAGAGCTCCGTCAGTATCTCTCTGTGTATCTGTCGGCTCTTTGAGCTCCCGTTGTTTGATTTGGTAAAGCAAGCTTTAATTTGCATCTCGATTCCATCACCTCACAGTTTCTTGAGAGCTTTTGTGGAATCCTGATCAGGGTCTTCTGTCCCTGTGGGTCTTGGACTATATCCTGTCCATAAAACGGAGCTGTGAGAGTTTGTACGGTTCTGGCTCTGCGCCCGGTGCCGCCCTGTCAGCCCAGACATCTTCACTGAATGTCACACTGAAAGGTTCTTTGCACATTTTGGTTGCAGCGACGGCTGCCGCAGCGCTGACGTGACAGATGGCTTGGATTGATTTAAAATCGCCCATCCCCCATGTTTTGGGTCTGAAGTGGCATTTAGCATGAAACTGGTCTTAAGGTGAGAACTTGAGCAAGAACCTGAGTAATTGGTGTGATTGTCCAGAACTAGAGTTTCTGTGTGGCTGCACTATTTTAAAATGTTCCGACCCAGGTACACCAGGTGTGCTGGAGCTCATTTTCCCTCCATCTACCGCACGCCGCAGTTGTTGTTGTGTGCAGTCCTTGTCTTTGACTCTTTGACAGCCTGAAAGGAGCTGGATTGTGAGAGAAGAATGGCTCTTTGTTTTGCCCACTTGCTGTCACCGTGGATTTGATTGTCTCAGGAGGCAACATGGCCTCAGACGCCACTATTCACACACTCTCACACAGTCCCCCCCTGTGGACGGACAGTCCCTTTGGCAGGACTCCCAGTTAGCGCTGCAGCTTCTCTGTGGGCTAAGAGGGAATGATTGAGTGCACTGCTATCAAGGCTGAGCAGCAGTATGGTGGAGTAGGACAGTTAGAAGACATTACCAGGACTTTTCAGGCCTGCTGTGAGTTCACAACTCTCAAACAAACGTTCCACCCAGGGATGACTGCGTACATCCCAGAGGTGGAGCTGGAGCGGGTCCAGCATCCCAACAGGATGGTCCTGGTACAAGTTTTAAGTCCTGAACCCTTTAGTGGAATCCCTGCTGGATGTTCTAATGTTTATTTTTATAATAATGGCTCTATTAGATGGCAGAGGTCTGATGTGTTGATGCATCATGTTTGTCTCGTCACAGGGCTTGCTTTAATGCTTAAATCAGGGGTGCCACTCTTTGTCATCATGGAGCTCCTTTTAAAATGACCAAGTCAAAACCTGCTATAAGGACCATTTACATGAGAACAACCTCTGGAAATGTTAATGTTTTTTGGGGGTAATAAACTAAAAATGAGCGGTTCACATGAAAACGCTGCACTTTCCATGTCAGTCGGGTTGCCAGATAAGAAATTGACTTATAGTACTGTGGCTTTAAAATGAAAGTATTTTGACCTAAACTGTCATTTGTGCTAAGTAAATATATTCTGATGAGGTTTGTGTTGTGTTTGTTGAACATGTGCACAGAAAAGGAGGGGGTAAATAAGATGCATAAAATTTATCTGGCAACCCTGCAGGGCTCAGCTACATTCACTGTGCATGCAGCATTTGTATGACTGTTAGTCCAAACTGAAGACACCAACGTCTCTTTGGAGCCTGGATTTTATTAGTTTAGCTTCTTCATGCTGAAAAAGAGCGAGCAGCACAAAAAACACTCTGCTCTCTGATGTTTATTTTAACCGTTATTATTTATTAAAACTTTTATTTATTATAACTGTTGTTATTTATTATAACAGTTTTTATTATAACTGTTTTTTATT
The DNA here is from genome assembly GCA_031762415.1 of Simpsonichthys santanae. NCBI lineage: Eukaryota > Metazoa > Chordata > Actinopteri > Cyprinodontiformes > Rivulidae > Simpsonichthys > Simpsonichthys santanae. Next base: position 4,201,383 of record JARVLU010000952.1, on the reverse strand, counting down.
ATCATATTTTTTCTGATCCTTCTTTTCTCAGGTGCGTCCTGCTGCCTCTCCTGAGCGTGAAGCCCCCGCAGCAGGCCCTCTTCCTGCTCGTGGACTCCATCGATGAGGGGTGCCAGCTCGGTGAGGGGGACCAGAGGTCCTCCCCCGGTTCTCCCAGGACCATCGCCGAGCTCCTCGCCAGTCACCACGAGTTCCTGCCTCCCTGGCTGCTGCTCATCTGCTCCGCTCGCCGACAGAACAAGGCCATCACCAAACTCTTCACAGGTATCCTGTCCAGTCTCACCTGCTAGTCGGCAACAATCACCATCTTCCAAGTGAAGAGGTTTAATAAATAAATAAAAATCAGTGCCTCATTGTCAGAGATACAGCTCTAGATGTTAGTTTCTTTTCAGCATAAGCTTTTTTAAAAATCTGAATATAAAACATTTTTACGGAGGACAGAGTTAAAAGCCTGCAGTTCAGTTGCGGCGCTGCATGCCCAAATGGACTTGGGTAGCCATTGTTGGACCTCGGTAAGAGCTGCAGCACTTCCTTGTCTTAACAAGGCTGAGCAGCACCAGCTGCCATTATCTCCTCGTCAGTCCTGCAGCCTACCCTGTGGTGAAGAGCTGCAGAAGATTAATCCAGAACCGCACTGTGTGGGAGGAAGGTTTTTCTGCTGGCCTGCGTTGCTGTGGAGCGTCCTCTACTTCTCTGAAACCACTAAATGTGATCTCACCTGACCCGTTGAATGCGGTCTTGGCAGTTTCATTGTTCTTTACGTAGAAGATAAGTGAGGTCAAGTTATAGGGAAATGAGCAAAACTATTTTAAACGCCTGTTAAAAGATGGACATATTATGGTCTAGTCCAGGGCCACCTAACTAAATCACTCAGGGGGCCACAGTTGCTGAAAGCCAAGAGCTCAGGGGCTGGACATCCAGCAGCTATTATCATGAAGGCAGCATGACGGCTCACAGCTAGAAGGTCCTGGGTCCGATCCCCCGGTTGAATCTGGGGTCTTTCTGTGTGGAGTTTGGATGTTCTTCTCGTGCTTGCATGAGTTTTTTTTCTGGGTACTCCGGTTTCCTCCCACTGACCAAAATGACGATCATAAAAGAGGCATGCAGATTTTATTTTATTTTTTTAAACAAGCTAAATATAAGATGGCAAAAAAAAAAAAAATAGTGAAAATGGCTAGAATATAAGGTGAATGTAGAAAACTAAAAGCAGGAACATGTCTGCATTGGTTCTTGCCAGGATTCCAACAGATTCTTAAAGTCACTTAGAGAGGTCAAGGTCGAGAGCTTCAGATTTTTTTGTAAGATATTCCAGGAAACAGGAGCAGAGTAGGAGAAGGTCCTTTTGCCAAGTTCAGATCTCACTGATGGAACAGGCTCAACAAAAGGCTCAACAAGTCAGTCAGTGTTCTGCCATCGATCAGACCGTTGGCTTTATCTAATATTCGTCTTTTATGGATGGCATGGATTTTCCACTGGTCATATTTTAGTTAACATGGGTGAATTTGAAGAATTAATGCATCTGTCATGATGATTTTTGTTGTTGTTGTTGTTTCTGTTTACACATACTGCCCACCCTCCCTGTTCACGTTGATCCTTTGGACCAGGGCAGTGCTTAATTTGTAAACCAAATAATTCCAGAATGCAAATGGTGCAGGGGGGTCTGGGTGTCCTCCCCCAGAAAATTTTGAATAAATTAGTTACCATTTCCTGAATTCTAGTGTATTTCATCAGGTTGTTAAACATTTATATTTACCTACATATTTAAGCACTTGATTCAGTAACTATTATAGAGAGCAACAAGAAGTAGCCTGACCAACAGCTCTCCTTGTGTGAACAGACACAATCATCCTCACACATGCTCCAGTATCTCCATTGCCACTGCCTTCATGTGCTTCAATTCTCAGTTGTTTAGTTGAAAATGAGAAGACTTTTTATTTTTTTATTTTTTAAATGAAAGTAAATTGGACTGTTTTTTCAACGTTTTGATCGCTGTTATTTTGACAAATTGGCACCATTGTTTTGATACATGATGTACATCACATGATCACCCATCAAATTTTTAATAATCAACATTTTATTAATGACTCACTTAAACTGTAAAACTGATTTGCAACTTTGTTGTGCTGTTAAATTATATTTTTGTGTTTTGAATTGAATTTCCATGACTGTGATTTTAGGGGTGGATATTTTTCAATGGTAGAAGTGGAAATGCTTACTTGAAGGGGCAGCCCTGATGGGATATATGATGCTCGTAAGTGGCTGTTATGTTTAAAATCAGTGTTTATGTAATTATTTTCAGATTATATATCCAATATAAGTTGTTTTTGTTCAAGGCAGTCAACTTTGTTCATACCTTTTATTATTAATAAGCCTGAGAGTTACCAGATTCAAGAAAACAGTAACTGGAATGCATCCTGTCAAAATAAGAAAGTTCCCTGATTCTGTTCCAGCTCAGTTTAAGCCCTGGACCAGTGATAATGAAGTCCTCTGGCTAGCAGAACTAGCAGCAGCACACATCTTTGCACCTGAAGCCTTTGTTAGATTTTTTTTTCAGCTGCAGGCTTCCTGATTCACCAGTTTGAAGGATTGTTGTTTTTATTTAGAGCTTTTAGACAAAAATATAAAAACGTGCAGAAGAAGGCTGAGAGAAATGGGTTGAAGTTGGACGTGAGGACACCAGAACCTCATTAAGAGTTGTTTGTGGGCGTCGTGCATGTGATTGATCAAACTGAGGAGCAGAGTTCCTGGTGGTTTCTCACTTTGCTCTCACTTCAAAGGTTTTCAAAGTGTCTGTGGTAGTTTATGCTCTGGATCTGTCCTGGAATGTAACATCAAGCAACATTTTCTAAAACCGAGCTTATTGACTAAAATAATAAACGTTTTTCATTCAGTAACGAGTTTAAATTAAATTTTATTTACCGGATGATTCTGTGAATATGCCGTCTGTGTTTTCTACAAAGGATAGATTTGAATCTTGGTTTGGAAATAAAGTTTATAGAAAGCCAATAATAAAGTACATAAACTTGTACGGACATGAAAAATGTTTTGGAGGGAGTTCTGTGACTGCCTGGCTTTTTGTTGCTTCTTGATGAGTCTTCTCGTCTTTGTTTCTGACATGACTAAACGGGATCTCACCTGTCTGTTTGCACTTATGTCCACCTTTTTGACCGCGGGAGTCGATGTGTCCTTCCTCTTGGAAAGACGAGGTTTTTATTGAAATCACACAGCAGTCGTTTTAAAAATAATCACCTTCCTGCCCTCTCAAACCCGCTTGGTTGAAGCAGATGGCCACTCGCCCTGAGCCTGGTTCTACTGGAGGTTTCTTCCTGTTAAAAGGGAGTTCTTACTTTCCACTGTCTCCTTTGTGCTTGCTCAGAATGGGAGACTGTGACAAAGTGAAGATTCAACGAGTCTGCTGGCTTCCTTAGATGGAGAACTTTACTAATTGGCTTTTGTATACGTGAACGTTTATGTTCAGCGCCCTGAGATAACTTCTGTTGTAATTTGGTGCTATATAAATAAACTGAATTTGAATTGAACTGAACTGAATAGAATAAACTCAAACCACACATCAGAGGTCATGGCTTGACTCCTTTTTGTCCCGTTACAGAGCGAAGAGTCCATGTTGTCAGCATAATAAACAAATGAGGTACCACCATATACATCTATGTAAACCAGCCACCCCAATCGGAAACTATGCTGTCTAGTTTTTATATTGCATAAAAGTCTAGTTTCCTCAAATGACGGGGTGGCCGAAGATTAATCTATGGTGGTTAAGGCCACCATTGTCCACCCCCTGGCTCCTCCACTGCACCTGTTGGCGGATAAAATTGCTTCTTCGCTCGTTAGGATCCGTCACTCTGTGCTGCCTTGGTTAAGAAAAAAACAAAAACTACTTTTGTTCTGCTACAGTCGAACTCCGACCCAGTTGAAAATCTTACACCAAAAACGTGAAATGATCTCTGACTATTTGAAGCATTTATTTGAAAAACAATTACTTCAGCTATAAAAACTAGACCATAAAATTACTGAAGGCTGTCTAGTTTTTTTAAATTAATAAAAAATTAATGATATAGACATTGGCATTTTATTTATGCTGCAATGCACTCTGGGTAAATTGTGTAGACAAATGGCTCCAGTGTGAGCTCCTTTCAGCTGGAATGTTAATTTTGGACATTATCTGACATTCAGCCCTTTAATTTAAACCAGAGCGCGTTGACAGAGAGAAGAATGCAGAAATGACTCAGCTTTCACGTTAGCTCAAGAGCTAAAAGAGTTCTGGATCTAATATAAATAAAGTTGGCTCCAAACTTTTATATAATATGTCTCATTAGTTCTAGGGCTAACAGTGTTTTTCTTTGTTCAGTTTGGAGATTTTTGTTAAAAATGATTCATCAAGTTTCACCTTTTCCCAACAGACAGATTTAAGCTCATGCATGAACACACAGAGACGCTCCTTCATTTGTGTTTGTGTGTTATTCTCTTTTGAAATAGACCAAAGGAGAAACGGATCATTTCAGAGCATCACATCGAGGCCAAGTGTCCCCTAAAAATACCTTCATGTTGTTTACAGTTTAGACCTGCCAACAACTTTCAGGTTCTCTGGACAGACAAACTTTTTCTTTTTTTTTTTTTTTTTAATGAGTGACCTATTTAATGTGGGGTGGAGTGCATGTGGGTTTCCCAGTACGGACGAAAGACGAAACGTTTCTACAATTTTTTTTTGCTTTGTTTTGTTTTGTTTTTTGAATGTCCAGAGGACCAGA
>JARVLU010000952.1:4143417-4156414 GCA_031762415.1 Simpsonichthys santanae | reverse complement strand
TAGGAGAGACAAGGATGGAGAAGATCAGGAATGAGATCATCAGAGGTACAGCACAGGTTGAACAACTGGGAGATAAAATTAGGGAGGACACACTGAGATGGTTTGGACATGTCCAGAGGAGGCACAGTGGTTTGGACATGTCCAAAGGAGACACAGTGGGTATATTGGTAAGGATGTTAGAAATGCAGCTGCAGGAAAAATACAGATACATGGATGCAGTTAGAGAGGACATGGAGGTAGTTGGAGTGAGGACAGAGGACAGTGAGGACAGAAGGAGGTGGAGGACTCGCTGTGGCGACCCCTGAAGGGGAAAAAGAAGAAGAAAGAAGCGGTGGTGTTTGGGACGTAGCCCCCACGATAATCAAGGGACTACTGTTTTACTATTTTGCTGTTTAATGGTCTCTGTTTGCAGAAGAGTGTTGTCGCAGAGGTTAGAGAAGATGGGCCTGTGATAGGGAGATTGCTGGTTCAACTCCCGTTACCAACAATGTTAGTATGTGGGTGAAAAAGATGAAGCACCCACACCTGCCTCCACCCTCATTTGCTCCACTCTGGGCCCTTGCGCAAGGCCCTTAACCCGCACCATCTGCTCCCCCGGACACCCTAGATATCAGCTCTCTGCTCCACACACAGGGCTGTGGTAGCTCAGTGTCTGTGGTTGTGTCAGGGAGGACATCCGGCGTAAAAATAATTGCAGAGAAGCAGAAATTAGCTAAAAAACAAACAAACTTGAATTTATCTGAAAACAGCTGAAATTAGCTAAAAATGCTAAAAGGTAGCTGAAAAGCTGGAACAAGTTTAAATTACCAGAAGAAAAAAGAAAGAACACGTGAAAGAAACAAAAATGAGCACAAAAAGTGAAAATTATCTGAAAAAAGCTGAAATTAGCAAAAACAACTGAAAAGTAGCTTAAAAAAAGGCAGAAAAAGTTGAAATTACAAGAATGAATGAATTGGAGAGAGCACATTTTTGCTGAATTAGGCTGAAAAAATTAAAATGAGTGCAAAAAATGTTGAATTAGCTGAAAAAGCTCAAATTAGCATAAAAACAGCTAAATAGTAGCTGAAATAGAAAAAAATGGAAAAGTGAGAGAAGGGATAAAAGAGAAAGAAGGCGATAGGAGTAGACGAGAGAGAGAGAGAGAGAGGTATAAAGAGAACACACATCAACATCATTGAAGTTGCCTCTAGACCTGCGGGGAGAAAAAAAACCCTGAGAAACCACAACAACAAACATGTACAGTATGATGATACAAATAACATCATTATAAAGTATTTTAAACAGCACATGGTGATACAAGATGTATTTAGTGGCCACCACAACACAACTGAGTGTGTATCTGATAAACACCTGGATCTAAACTCCTGGATCTAAACTCCTGGATCTAAACTCCTGGATCTAAACTCCTGGATCTAAACTCCTGTGTGAGCAGCTTGTCACTATGATTTACCCTTAAGAATGTTTAATAGTGGATGTGGGGACCCACAGATCCACCCCCACAGGACATGATGGTAACACAGGGTGGACTGGAGCCACAGACACACAGTGGTCCCCAAGCCCGGAGCCCCAGGAGTCCCCCAACAGGTATAACTGCACCCCCCCAGAGAGAAGCCCCGGGCGACCCCCAGCAAACACAATGCACAGATCCCAGGAGGCTGCAGCGATGAGCCCACAGGTCCTGCTGGCAACCCGCCCCTCCAGAGTAGATCTGGCCATGGACACTGAGCCTGAGCCCCAAGGTCATACAACCCCGCAACAGGGGCCCGACAGAGCCAGGGCACCCAGGTCCCCGCAGATCTGTCGATCCAGGGAGTCAAACCAGCGACCTTCCAATCACATACCCACCTTCTCTAACTTCTGCGCCACCACTCCCCGTACAGAACGTTCATGTTGTGATTGTTTTATTTCACATGATATTTTACTGTATGGTGTCCTTGAGATGCCATGAGGGGCACCTTCAAATAAAACGTATTATTTTATTATTAAAACCGTGTCGTGAACGGTGGCGGGTGACATGCATTCCTGCAGGAACACCAGGCCTTTCAGTTCTGTGTATTTCTGGTCACTGTTGTGTTTGAGGGTCATTTCCTGTTTGAGTCGTCGTCCTGGTTTTTGTGTTGCTTCTTCCTCAGCTGGCGTTTTGTTCGCTTTCTGTTTCTGATTATCTTTCTGTTTTTTTTTTATCGTTTATCCATTTGCCTTCCTCTCGTTTGCTTCATCCTCCCTCTTCCTCGTTTCTGGACTGTTTTCCTCCTCTGCGTTGGTTTTCCTGCCGCCCCCCGCCCTCTGCTTCTTACCGCCTGTTTCTTGCCTCTGTCGGTGGCGAGCAGCCTCCTCCCTCCCACTTCTCCCCTCGTCTGCTGCAGGGTTCATGTCAGGACAGAAACCAGCCCTGCTGCACTCTGATTCTTTTTTTTTTTGACTGAATCAAACGGCATAACGAGGCCCAGGGACAGACGAAGACGATGAAACAGACATTTCACCGCCACTGAGCACATACGAGGAAACGCTGAAAGGAACGCCGACGCCGTTCACGTCTCTTCGTTTGTGTATAAACGGGGGTTGTGTTTCACACGGAGTGATCTGGCACAGGTCGGCCCTTCTGGCTTCAAATCTGGAACGTGTTTTTCTGCTCGTGCTTTGCATTTGTTTTGTCAAGGGTGCCGAGCAGATTTGACCTGATTTGATATTTTTGCAGCAGATGGTAATCAGCTGCGCTCGAGCGTTTGCTGGATTTTGGTCGTCAGAAAACACCAAACGAAACAGAGGTGAAAACCGAGGGACCGGGCGCCAGATGGTGCAACAAATAATGTTACTGTAGCTCTGAGTCCAGCCGAAGAGAAGGAAACCCAACAGCTGAAAGAAAAACGGGCGTTGTTGAGAACTGAACGGTGTTACTGAGAAGAACGGGTGTTTTTAGAAGAAAAATACTTCATATTACATCAAACTCTGACAAATGTGGAGCAGTTTGTTCTCCATGCAGTTTGTTCTCCATGCAGAAGATGATCGGCCTGCAGGTTTACTTGTGGTTCCTAGAGATTTCAAAACCAGAATGGGAGGAAGATCTTCTTCGCAAGCAGCTTTCCACAAATACCAAGCTCCGAGCCGTTCTTCGTGTTTCACTTTAAAGCAGCGTTTGGTTCTTTTAACGTGGTCTGTTACTTTCCAGTTCTTCTTAGAACTTTGGTTGCTTTTCCACCCATTTTCTGCAAAGTGCATTAAAAAAAATTAAATTGTTGGGCCTCAACTCTGACCCATGAATTATTCAGGTATAAATAAAATGACTGCTAAACTCCAGGGATGAACCATTATTCTTCCAGAACTTGGCAAAAGAAAAATTTAATTGGATGTTTGGGCTCGTTGTTACTAGCAGCTTGTCACAAAGATGCATTTTGTTTCTATTGATTGAGCTTTAAAATAAAAAAATACCAAAGAAAACACATAAAATTTGATTTTTACTCTTTAAAAAGGTTATTTTTGGAGAGCTGTCATTTAAAAACTGTTCAGATAGTAGATGATCGTCAACACCAAAAAATATTTTTAAATTAATTAATAAAAAATAAAAAAAACAGTCAAATAAAATAAAAACAGAAACAAAAATAGACTACATGAATTGCTGATTTTTCCCAAAGAGACCTTCGGAGGTTTAATCCACCGTCTATAAGTTGTACATAGCATTGGTGTCAATGTCCTAAAATCTATGACTATAGAGCTTGTCCATCCATCCATCCATCCATCCATCCATCCATCCATCCATCCATCCATCCATCCATCCATCCATCCATCCATCCATTTCTGCTTGTTTCAGAGTTGTGTTGTGGGGCAGCAGTTTGAGCAGGGAGACTCGGACCAGCAACCTCTTTTGGGAGAACCCCATTCCTGGACAGTCTAGAGACAAGTCTCTTCCAGCATATCCTAGGTCTTCCCTGGTTCTCCTTCCAGTCGGACATGCCTGGAAAACCTTCGTGGAGATGCATCCAGAAGGCATTCTTACCAGTCATTTTAAGTTTAGAAGTTTATTTATTTATTTATTTGTTTTAAACTAAGCCTTTACAGATCAAATCCCATCATGGTGTTAAAAAAAATGACTGGTCGCTGAAAATCAGCCTTGAAGGGTCATTTGAGCTGAGGTCAACGAACTGGAGAAGGACGAGCTATCCTGAACAGCTGGATATGATGAAATCAGGCCTGCAGCGTGATGGGCACGCTAAGCACACGCACGCCGGACGTTTTGCTTCATGAAGCAACGCTTCAGTCACGTTGTTCCTTTGGGCACATTGGCCTCCAATTTGTCGTACGACCGTGGGTCTGCTGGGTTCTTGCTCCTCGAAGCACACGTAATGCCCGTTCACATCGCCAGACCTTCAGAGTAACTTCTATTCAGCACAACCAGTGCATGACATTTCACATGAGGGATGTCTGAATGTGAAAGAAGGAGAACACGCCCTGAACACACACATTTTCCTTCCTTCTCCGTCACACACACACTTTAGCACTCAGTGCACTCCTGTCTCTTTATTACAGTTGTGACACGCATGTTGCTGATCAGGGCAGCTGAGCGGACAGGACACGACCTCATTAGGAAACATGGCAGCCCCCAGGGGAGGCTCTGCTGATGGATGACCATGAAGAACCGCAACTGGAGCAGGATGGACGGCTCCGAGAAGCAGGGTGAGATCTAAGAGTTTAATCATGTCGTGAAAAAAAAAGGAAGATCGTTAATTTCTTACCTCAAAAATCTGTCTGGCACTTTGTTGACAAGTGGATTAAAAAAAAAACTTCCAACTGCTTCAAAATAAAATAAAGCTCTGAAGGTCTGAAAGTTCTGCGTTAGTTCAGTGAAATCAGGAGAAAACATTTGGATCCTGATTCATCATAATGCAATTGGTTATCTCTTTTCACCTCGCAACAAGAAGGTTGCAGGTTCAAAACTTGTCTGTGGCCGATCTGCCTTAGAAGTTTCCTCCTGTTGGTAAAATGTAAACTCTGTTTGGTTAACAGTTTGTTCTGTTCAGATAACCTTAACTAACTCAAGTAAACACAGAGTAGCTAATACTGTTAGCTTGGTTCAGCTAATGTTAGCTAGTTAACTTAAACTTAGTTAATCTAACAATATTTAGCTAATGTAAGCTCAGTCAGCTAGCCAATGTAGCAACTCCGTTTGGCAAACTTTGCTAATGTAGCTACTCCGTTTAGCTAAACATATATGTCAACACGATTCAGCTAACCTTAGCTAGCTAACGATAGCTCAGTTTATGTAACATTAAGAAGCTAATGTCAGCCAACATTAGTTAGTAGCAACTAAGTTTTGCAAACATTAGCCAACTAGCTACGTAGTTTAACAATTCTTATTTAGCTCGTGTAAGTGTGGGAGCACAAAAGTTACAGAAGGTGGACCTGTGATCGGAAGATCGCCGGTTCAACTCCCGGTACCGACACCATCAAAATGTGGGTGGAATAGGTGAACAACCCACACCTGCCTCTACCCTCATTTACACCACTCGGGGCCCTTGAGCAAGGCCCTTAACGCCCACCATCTGCTTCTGCAGGTGCCCTAGATATTATCTCTCTGCTCCACATGTGGAGGGCTGTCGTAGTCTGTGGTTGTGTCAGGAATGGCATCCGGTGTAAAAATAATCTCCAAGTCTTTGTGCGACTTAGTTCGCTGTGGCGACCCCTGAAGACGAGAGCCGCCAAAAGAAGAAGAAAAAAAATAGCTTGAGTAAACTTGGTTCAGCTAACCCTATCTAGATAATGTAATCTTGACTCTGCTAACATTAGTTAGCTAATATAACCTTGATAGCTTTGTGTAGCTAACAGTATCTGGTCTTTAAAAGTGCACAACATAGAGCCTCATGCCGAGGGACAGGACGGCCCCCAGAAACCATCTTAGCTCCTTCAAACTGGTTGGTTCACTTAAGGGGTTTACTGCTTGGTGGGGAAACAGTTTACTGGAACTCAGCTGACTGATGAAGCCCTCTGGATGGAGGGCGAAACGTTTCTATAAAAAAGAAACTGTCCAGATGACCCGACTGAGAATTATTGGACAGAGCCCAATAAAAACATTTATTTTTATTCTTCTGAGACGTATTCCAGTTTTCATGCCGCTCTTTTAATACAAGTAGCTACTTGGTAAAGATGTGAAGAAGAGAGTCCAGTCAGGATGGAGTGGATGGAGAAAAGTTTCACCTGAACCTGTCCCCGCCTCTTGCACAGTGACTGCTGGACATGGGCACCAGTGACCCCTGTGACCCATAAAGGAAGAAGTGGGTAAAAGATAATGGATGGAGGGAAGGTTTGCAAGTAAATGAAGCACCATGAGCCGTAGAAGCTTAAATGTCTACTTTGTCTTCTGGATTCCTGATGGAAGGTAACCTCAGCTCACCTTGCTGCTCTGCATTCATCTGACGTTTCACTGGTAGACCTTGAAATAAATGCAACAGTTATGAAGTCTGGAGAAACCGACGAGCTGCCAAACCTCCCAGTTGATAGATAGCTTCTACTCTACAAGGATGTATGGTCTTTCTGCTGCTGTCAGAACATGTCCAGCAGAATGCATTACCAAACCTTACACTGGAATCACTCAAATCCCAGTCAAGGTCTACAGATGGATTAGCATATAAATGAAACTTCAAACAAGAGCTTGGCCTTCACTTTCAACATGTTTGTGCCAGTAATCTGCAACATGAGCGGACAGGCAGGTGACAAACCCTTAAAGCTGAAACACGTCCCTAAAAACTCCAACAGAACCCCCTGAAAGAGACTGAATCTGCATTTTTATAAAACTATATATCCTTTTTATTATTTATCCCCTCATCCAAGCCAATAACAAGAAAATAAACATATTCACTTAATTGTTTTCAAGTCACAAAGTAAAAAAATACCATACACTGCACATTTTTATCAGATAACTCTAGGAGTCATTGTTTAATAACCTGAAGGCTGAATTAATAATTGTATTAAAATTATTTGACACTTGTATAATCAAATGAGACAAGTATTCAGTATTAAAGCAGTTCCATCAGTTATTAAATAATAAAACACATCTCTTCCTTATAGAGAACCTGTTTTTTTTATTTAATCATGTAACAGTGAGAAGTTACTTTAATGATATTAAGGACCAGTTCACAGCTTTAAACATTTTTTAACCTAATTTAAATGAGATTTTATGATTTGGTTCACGTTAGTCGTCTGAACAGACAAAATAAATTAAAAACTTTCTTTAAAATCTGAGGGTTTTGTTCATCTTGTCCCAGATTCTGCTCCAAACAGCTTCTTTCTTCCCACTGGAAACACAGTGGGTGCAGTTCTCACAGAATCACAGTCTTGCTTCAGTCATGTAGAAAACTTTTCTTGCAGCGCTGATAAAATACAGGATGTTTGACGCTTTGCTCAAAATTTATTTTTTGGCAGGGCAGTGGATGTCCGTCTGTCTGTCCAGTTAGTTTTGGACTCGGGTCTTGAGGGCAGTGGTTTGATCAGGAAGGTCCATCCACCTCTTCCTGCTCTTCTGGGAGGACTCCAAGGTGTTCCCAGACCAGCTGAGAGACAGTCTCTCCAGAGTATCCTGGGTCTTCCCAGGGGTCTCCTCACAGTTGGACATGCCCAGGACACTTTGGTGTCCAGGCACCATCCTTACAGATGTCAGAACCATCTCAACTGGCTCCTCTTGATGTGGAGGAGCACCAGCTTTACTGGATATCTGAACTTCTCACCCTATCTCTAAGGGAGAGTCCAGATAAAATGCAGGGGAAACTCATTTAGACCGCTTGTATCCAAGATCTCATTCTTCCAGTCACTACTCAGAGTTCTTGACCAGAGGGTAGATGGTCTGTAGTGGTAAAGATGGAGCTCAGCTGTTATGAAAAAGTCTCTGTTCACTGGTCAATGTTCCTACAGCCCCGGACTCTGACTAGTAACAGAAAGAACGAGATTGTGGATGCAGATGAGTTTCCATCGCAGGAGAGCTGGTCTTTCCCTTGGAGATAGGGTGAGAAGCTCAGTTCTCCAGGAAAGACTCGGAGTAGAACCGTTCAAGGTGCTGCCCCCGTGACCTGACTTTGGAACAAGCAGAAGATGAGGGATGGATGGATGGATGGATAGAAGGAAGAGCATTTCCCTGGAGCTCAGCTCCCTCTTCACCACAACGGACCAGCACAGAGTTCACTATACTGCAGAAGTTGCACCCATTCATCTGCCATTCTTATGCCCCATTCTTCCCTCTCTGTAAAATAAACCTGAGCTACTTGAAGGAGAGCCTTCTCCAAGTGAGGACCATGGGCTCAGCTTGCTCACAATCCATTCTCTGGCCGCACAGTGACCAGTGCTGCTGGTACTGAGGAGCTCGATACCATCTTGAATCATGACCCAGTAATTGAGGAGTGAGGCCAGGAACCTGACATGGAAGATGATGTAGTTAGAAGTTCAATTAAACATGAAGTCCAGACCAGAAGACAAATGCTGTGGAAGAATCCTGTTAGAGAATCTCTGGTCGAGGGTTATGAAGGTTTGTTGTGTTTTGTTATTGTGGCTGAGAACATACTGCCATACGAACGAGCAGCTCGGCTGCGTCTCAAAACACTCTGTACCTCAGGCTGGAGACCTGCTCCTGATGTCTCTTTGATGCCCACGAGCCACATTTGTGCAGACAAAGAGTGTTGTGAGCAGTGGGCTTCCAGGAAAGCCCACCAAACTCTCCTGAACTCCACTGAGCGGCTAAGGTTATAAAAGTCAGCAGAGGACCCCGTGCACGGCTGATCCTGTGACAGTGTTTTCATGCGTGTGCATTTATGAAACTTGTCCCGAATAAGTCGGATAAAACCTCACCTGCCGTGACTGCGCTTCTTTTGAGTAAACAACGTTAGTGAACGAGACTTTTTCTAATCCATTGTAAGAGGCTGTGATTGCTGCTACATGTTTAAACAAAAAAACGGGCAACATATTGTCTGTAATACTGTAGTATTTTTATCATATAGTCAAAGGTACTCGTTGCAATGTCATGAAGACTGGTCTAAATAAATTCAATTCACCTTTTCATTTCTTTATAGTGATAATTGGTTCTTAAACAAAAAGCATTTTAAGCAAAATTAAATATTTTGCCAGCTACTACTGATTTTATTCACCTCCAAAACCACAGGAAGTGACTGAAAGTGGGTCAACAGTGGCGACGTCCATGGAGGAGTCATTTGGGATGGAGAAGTTTGACAATTCTGATGCATCGACACGTATTTAAGCTCAGATTCACTGAGTAAAGTATATCGTTTTTTAAAAAAGAGGCATGTTTGGATACCATGCTCTGTCTTTATGGCGCTCCGCCGCCATGCTTGATCCCCGACACTTATTCTTGAGTTTTACTCGTTCGTTTTTCTTGTCTCTCACATTTGGCAGCAGCTAAACTCAAGTTTCCACCTAAACGTCTTCTTCTGAGTCTGAGTCCACCAGTTTGGTTTAAAGTCGCCCGGCTCAGGCTGCTGTGTGTGTTTTTTGGCCGATTCAGGCGAGTGCACATTTCAGAAATACATCTCAACATAACTGGAAAACTGGTGGAGCAAACTTTCCAATTGCACCGTTGGATAAAGTTCAGGATGTGATGAGTCCATTAAAACAAACTGAAGAGCTGCATGTCCCGCGTTCATAAGAATAGTTGATCGGTTCGTTCGCCTCCTGCAGCGTTTAGATAACTTGTTCTATACCAGTGGACAACTTTTCTTTGGAGCTGCACTGAACACTGCAGGGCAGTGAACAAGCAGCACGTCCAGCCAAATCGCTGTATAATTGCATGTTGTGCTGAAATGAGCCGTTGCTATTTTCATCAGGACGCTCGTGTCAGTAAACAGTGTTTAACACATTCAAACAAAGCCACGGGGCGGTGTGGCATGTTCAGTGCATTTTAATGTTGCTATTATAATCAGAAAAACCTTCATTTAGCAGCGTATCCAACACACCTTTGCCTGCTTGGACTGTGGGCTGCAGACCAAGACCAACATTAGTGTAAGAAAGAAAATAAGCACCTGAAAGATCCGAGCGCGACCTCGGTAAAAAGTAGGGCAGTGGAACAAATGAGACAAAGAGTCACTTTGTGAAAGTAGGACAGAGAAGAAGTTCACTTAGTGAACTCGGATTAATCTGAGTCACTCACTAAAGTTACAAAACAAACAAGTGTTAAGGATTCACATTTTATTTAATCAGAATTGTTTATTTTACGATTCCACAAACCAATAAAGACAAACAACTTTTAGTTCATGGATTAACAAATACAAAACTAAAACATAAAATGTGAAAATCATTTTAACTAAACTTTAACTTTTGCTAAATGTATGTTATGTAATTAACTGTTATGTAAATTTGTATAGACAACTCATCTAAGTCTGCTGTTTTAGACTGAGTCTAACCCGAATCAGGGAATAGATTTGTTTGAGTCTGCTGCAATTCTAGTGAGTCTTTAACCTGAATCAGAGATCTGAATCATTTGAGTTTGCAGCAGTTCTAGTGAGTCTTTAACCTGAATCAGAGATCTGAATCATTTGAGTTTGCAGCAGTTCTAGTGAGTCTTTAACACAAATCAGAGAGCTGATTCATTTGAGTCTGCAGCGATTCTGGTGTGTCTTTAATCTGAATCAGAGACTTGATTTGAGTCTGTAGCATTTCCGTGGATTTAGCTGTTTTACCAGCATGTCCGTTAAGAAACAGTCTTGGTGACAGTCTGCTAGAAAACATGAAGGATTTGGGTTAATTGGGATCTTGGACTTGTGAGACGAGCCAGTTCTGTTAACTGCAAAAACAAACCGGGTCTCCAGGGTTTCATTCATATCTGCCTAGTGTGGGTGGTCTTTGTCTCTCAGTGGGGAGGGCTTTGAAAGAATGCAAACTGTTGATGAAATTAAAAAGACTGAAACTAGAAAAATGCAGACTGCCGCCATGCTTGCATGTGAACGTTTTAAAGATCCGGCGTTACAGCTTGGAGTGTGTGTAGTGAATGACTGTCAGCTACTACCACACCGCATTTTAGTTCACCATCTGGAAAATCAACAGGTATAACTATTTTTGTTTTTTTACGCTGGGTCAGTTAGCTGTGGCGGCCATCTTGAATTGGTGTGATCCGAAAGAACCAATGCTTCACATCTGAAAGTAATGATGGGGTAGAAATTGGGTGAAACCTAAAGCGCTACCGCAGATTAAAAGTAATTTTCCATTTTCTCCCTCAGGTTTGACCTTTAACCAGTAGTCATGAAAAAAACAGAGGTACAGGCACGTCTTACAGAGGAAATCAAAAAAGATTCTTATCCTCCCAGCAGCTCAAGTGAAGTGCTCTTAAAGAAAGAAACCTAAAAGCCGTGTTTTTTTTTCACCATTGTTCACCAGCAGCAAAGTGAACGCAGAGCGAAGTGGCGAGCTGAATGAGTCATTACTGAAAGGTAAGGCTCTCAGAGTGCAGACCACCCACTCATGTCCCCCATTAAGACAGACAACTCTTCAACGCCCCTGCGGCAGTTGAGCGCTCAGCCTGCACGCAGGCTGAAACGACGCAGAAAGACAGAATTCTTAATGAGACGTGGGGCAACGAAATGTCAAACCTGGACAAAGAACAGATGATCGGCCGCGGAAATCTCATTCTTCATGACTCCAGAGAGAAAACTGGAACTAGATGAAACGACTTGTTCTTTTGTTCGACGCCGGTCTCGAACCAGTTCGTATTTTTTATCAGGAAGCAGAAATGCCAGACGCGTCACGAGCAACTGTTGCTTGTTGAGACGACTGTTGGAGCTCCTGGCTCGGCTTTGTTTGAACGTCGCGGCGTGACCTTACGACATTCCTCCGCTGAAAGGCGTCACATTCGTTTTGTCGTCTGCGGAAAAGCCAACGAAGCGGAAGCGTTGATCCTCTTTCTTTCAGCTCGGTGACCTGTGCAGGAGCTTCGTGTCCGCCACACAACGTTGTCGTGCTTTATTCATTGCACCTCCGCCGTTCTGGGCCTTTTGTGGCGTGAAGGAACTTGGCAGGAGCCGCATGAGGATGTAGGTCAGACCGAGCGCTTTGACGAGTTGGTTTACAGACATTTTCCAAAGTCGATGACATTCAGACGGAAGCACAAAGTCATTATAAATCATTCCTTTGTTACTTGTGTCTTAAGTGTTTCAAAGAGCCGTGGTACGTAATTACCTCGTCATTTTGAAACGATTTGAACTGGACTTTCAACTCAGACCAGGCTGAATTCAGAAACTGCTGCCACAATGGCAACAATCAGACAACTGCCTCATTCTTTAGTTCAGCGCATGGTTTCTCTTCAAGAAGTTATTACACCAGCCACCACCCCAAGAAAAGACGTGGTACTGAAATGTTCCCCATCGCTGAGGGATTTGAGTCGTCAGTGTTTGCAGTTTTCCAGTTGAGTAGAGGGCAGCTGGATCAGGGAGGTCCAGACATCTCTTTTAGCTCTTCTAGGAGGACTCCAGTGTGTCCTGCGTCTTCTACGGAGTCTCCTCCCAGTCGGACATGCCCGAAGCAGGAGGCGCTCAAGAAGCATCCTTACCTGATGCCCAAACCACCTCAACTGGCTCCTCTGGATGTGGAGGAGCAGCAGTTCTACACTGAGTCTCTTCTGACAACTGAACTTCTCACCCTGTCTCTAAGGGAGAGTCCAGATCTGCAGAGGAAACTCATTTCAACCTCCTGTATCCACAATCTCATTCTTTCAGTCTCTACCAGAGTTCACGACCAGAGATAAGGGGAGGAACATAGACTGACTAACAGAGAGCTTTGTCTTACAGCTCAGCTCCTTCCTCACCATAATGGACCGGCACAGAGTCCACAATACTGCAGACACTGCACCAAACCATCTGTCAATCTCTTGCTCCATTCTTCCCTCACTCGTGAACAAAACCCAGAGATACCTGAACTCCTCCACTTGATTATTATTACTTAGTTTTATTATTATTATTATTATTATTATTATTATTATTATTATTATTATTATTATTATTATTATTATTATTATTAT
>JARVLU010000952.1:4061139-4071687 GCA_031762415.1 Simpsonichthys santanae | reverse complement strand
TTCACTCTACAGATCACACCACCATTAATTTTAAATGAAATATCAGCCGTTTTCTTTTTATTACTAAATATCATATAGTAAGTTTTATCTAAATTCAATGATAATTTATTTAGTTTAAACCAAGTTTGTATTTCTATCACATATGTCAAAGTCAAGAGCTGCGGGCCAAATCTGGTTCCCCAAGATCATAATTTAAATGTAAAATATTGTATCTCTTCTATTTTTTTCTTTAAAAACAAACTAATATCATTTAGCGTAGACTTCTCCTGTCAGCTGGACAACTTTGAAGCCAGAAAGGCGGCTGGACCATTCTGATGTGGAAAGAGCAACAGAACGTCAAACGAGACTGATCAAACTCTTGTTGATGAACCTGCAACCAAGAAAAGATGTCAGGCATCTGACTCGAGTCAAGGAATCAGCTGAAAGTGTCCCGTGGCTCAGACAAAGGATTTAAATGTGGGCTCCTTATGGTAAATGAGTTCAACACCCCCTAAATTAACAGTTTTCTAGACATTAGTGTTTTTACGTCAAGGCACTGATGTGTAATTTTCATCTGTCAGTTTTGTGTTTTCTCTTCATCTTTTATTGGCTCTTGAAATACTTGTTCATCGTAATCGTTTCACAGTCTTCAATAAAAATCTTGTTTGGGATGAATTAGGGTAACTAACTGTAAATGTGCCTTATATTTCCATTTATCTCAGAATAATGACATCATAGCATCCTGCAGTCGTGCACATTTCAATTTACGAACCTAAATATTCAAATTAAGACATTCTGCCGCAGTGAAACGTGTCATTTGTGTTTATTTTATTTTATGTGCTGCTTTTAAAAAGTTTTACATTCTGCATTCATTCCACGTTATGAACGACACCCCCCCAGCTTTTATCAACAAACCCCCCGAGCAAAGGAGAACGGGTCACATAAAGGAAACCGGGAGTCTCTTTATATTAGTTTACGGTTAGTGTTAGCAGCCGTTTATGACTCCACTGGCTCCAGTGATGTGTGCAGAAGGAGAGCAGCCCGTCTCCTCCAGAGCCGTTCAGCGTCTCATAACCTTGAAGCGTTTTCCTTTTTACAGCCATTAAAGTGTGTCTGGGAGTAACCCCCCCATGTGGGCCCTGGCAGTAATGAGGCTCCTTCTCCACGACTTCAAATGATTCAGGGTGTCAAAGGCTTTTCAAGAAAAAAAAAAAAAGCTCCAACACACTTCCTGACTGGTTCGTTTAGCTGATGGCAAAGCTTTCACTGTGCAGCTAAAGATTATTTCTCAGAGTGGATTCTTTTCTTTGACAACTGTCAGTGAATGAGTTGTAATGCTCTATGCAGAGACATGTAAGACACTTACTGTGGCACCACCAGGGACGATTCTAGAATCTGACCTTTAGGGGTGCTCAGCCCCCAGTGCTGCCAGTGGCTCAGCTTGAACAACAGTGTCCATTGGTGTCAGAAGCATTTGTAATGTGGGGGCGATACAAGGGGTGGGGGTCCTCCTCCGGAAATTTTTGACTAAAGTAGATGCCATTTCCTGCATTCTGGTGTATTTTAACATGATTCAAAACATTTACGTTTACCTACATAAGTAAACACTTGATTTAGTTAATATTTTAAAGAGCATGGCACAACAAGAAGCTAATTTTAAGCTAATATTACTATCTGTGAAATATTTATTTATACTAATTCATCCTATTGCACTGTTATCTACCATATTGTTGTTTCTAAATTGCTTTTGGACCTTGTCAGTTTAAAAAAAAAACTTTAAAAAGTCTTCAGTTGATCCAAAATGCTGCTGCCAGAGTCTTAACTGGAGTTAGTGGGAGAGATCATATGTCTCCAGTTTTAGTTTCTCTCCACTGGCTCCCTGACTTTCCTTTTTGATAAATCCTATAGTTAGGGGTTGTCTTGTTATGCTGCTATAGACTTGGACTACTAGAGAATAAATTTATCTCATTTCCTTAAATGATTTGCTAAAATGTAATATTTTCATTTGATACTATTTCTATCTTATGTGATTCTTGATCTGCCATTGTGTATCTGTTCCTCTCAAAACCAGCCGGTCGAAGCAGATGGCCGCTTGTCCTGAGCCTGGTTCTGCTAAAGGTTTCTTCCTCATGAGGGGGTTTTTCCTTTCCACTGTCACCTTCATGCTTGCTCAAGATGAGAGTTCTGTGATGGAGTTAAACTCAAAGCTGCTCGTCAGATAAATAATGTTAAATTATTATTTTTATATAAGAATGTTTCTGTTCTGTGCCCTGAAATGATTTCTGTTGTGATTTGGTGCTATGTAAATAAACTGAAATGAATTTAATTGAATTAAATATATTTCTTTTTCAACATTTGGTACTTAATTTTGTACTTTTTTTTTAAATTTTGTACTTTTTTTTTATTTTGTACTTTTTTTTTGAAGAATTATTATTATTATTATTATTATTTTTTTTTTTTTTTTTTTGGCGAGTCGCATCAGTTCTTCTCATCCTGAACATTTCATTGCAGTGTTGACCTTGTGTTAACCTACATATGACCAACAAACAACATAACAAGAAGTATCCTGACCAACAGCTCTCCTTGTGTGAATAAAGCACCCTCTGCATCTCTCATGCATCCAAACGTTGAAGTTTTCACAGTTGCTGAGTAAAAGTTTAGGGGTGCTTGAGTACCCCCAAAAAAGAGTCTAAAATTACCACTGGGCACCACTTTTAAAGATTTAATTAAAGACCTACCGTTCTGTGAAATAATGCATATCAACGGCAGCAACCTTGGATGCCAGAGTTTTGGACTAAATCTGCAATCACGCTAAGCGGAAGCAGCCTAAACCAGATGTTTTTGCACATTTGCAACCCATGTCAGACAGTCAGTGTGAAAAATCAGTTTTGTCCTGGATGAAAGAATTAACACCAATGTATGATACCATCATCACTGTTAGATAATGTTAATGTGATGGGACTGATACTTGAGATTGTTTCTGCGTTGCTCTTGTGGCAACATGAAGGCTCAGTGGTTAGCTCTGTTGCCTCACAGCAAGAAGGTCCTGGGTTCAATTCCTCATTTGGACCTGGGGTCTTTCTGTGTGAAGTTTCTCGTTCTCCTCGCCTTTGAGTTGTTTCCGGGTAGAAAAAAGTGTCATCACTGTACGTTTCCATACAATGACGAAGTTAGTTCTCTGCATTTAACCACCTGAGATGCACCCAGGTGGAGCAGTGGGCAGCTATGTAAGCTCCCAAGAATCAGTTAGGGATTACCGTAGATGTCACAACTTGTGGCCATGGCGTGGAGTTTAACCTGCAACTTTCTGGTCCCAAGTTGGCTGTCCTACCTTTATACCATCTTGGCCCATACGAGTATGATGGTTTCCTCCCACAGTCCATAAACGCACCTCTTAGGCTTCCTTCAGGCCCAGGCGTCCCTTGTGAAAGAGATCTGTGATCTCAGTGGGATTTGCCTGAATAAATTAAGGTCAATAATTAATAAATAATATTTCTGAAGTGCTATTCTGCACCTGAGTAGGCAGGAAGAGGCGAGATCAAATATAAACACTATTATACACCACTATACTCACTAACCATGCTGGATTTTTTGGATGGCCACTCAGGTAGAATTGTTCAGGAGACTTTTTGGAACAACCAAATCAGATTTGGTGCTTGCATCAAAATTATTGTGAAAAGCTCCACTGTTGAGACCTGCTGGCTGTAAGATCGTCTGTCTTAAGAAATGACAGAGTTATTCTTAATTTGGTCCAACACTGAAAATAACATTAGTGCAATATCATACAATATTGCAATATCTGGCATAGCTTGTTAGCTCTTTTAGTCTGTGTTGTGAAGAACTCTCAGCTACTACCAGACCAGAATTCAGCTTGACCTGTGCAAAACTGACTGGGTTACAACAATTTAGCTGTGGCTAACCACCATTAGCCATCGTGAGTTGTAATGACATCATTACCTTCTGAAGGTTTCGTCTGTTCGGTGGTTTATGAGACAGTTTGCCAAAACAAACGGGGCTGATTCCAACAAGTTTTAACAAAGATGTATATATAACCTGTTGTGCTTGAATTGTGTTTTGGAAATGATGCTCAACTACTACTACACCAAATTTTAGCTCCGTATTTGTAAATTGACTGGGATTTGGACACTTTTGTGTTGGTTAATTTTAAATAGCTGAACTAAATTGACTTTTAAAGTTTATCAACTGAATTTGTTTGTTCAGTGATTACTTTCTGAAAGTTTCATCAAAACCTGCCCCCTCTCCCTCCATTCATGATATATTTAGCTAACAGACAAATGATAATGCCAGTATTTTAGGCAAAGCTGCTGTGTAATGTGAAAATGCTCAGAGTAGGTGTTGGAAATGACTCTTGGCTACTGCCACACCAAATTTCAGCTCATTTTGTAGAACAATGATTAAAATATTGTAAATATTTTTGCCTACTATGGTCAGTTATCTGCACCACCTCGTCCTACACACAATGAAAATAATGCAATGAGCATTATTTGAAGTACTGGACATTTTCTACATTAGTTTGTCTTTTTAAAGTCATCGCTAGCCTCGCAGCCGACACAAGCTAAAACCGGCTGTGTTGTGTTTCTTTCTTTTAACC
Organism: Simpsonichthys santanae; assembly: GCA_031762415.1. Lineage (NCBI taxonomy): Eukaryota > Metazoa > Chordata > Actinopteri > Cyprinodontiformes > Rivulidae > Simpsonichthys > Simpsonichthys santanae. Next base: position 4,067,096 of record JARVLU010000952.1, on the reverse strand, counting down.
TGCCTGACGCTCAGCACCACCTGAACACTGTGCTGTCACCGGGCTAACGTTTAACCAGCATGTGGCCGTTTTGCACCAGCAAAGATGCCAGATACAGAGTTGTTCATTAAAAGGCAGCAAATTGATTATTTCCTTCCTGTTGTTTGCTTGTCATACAGACCGTTCAGGGTTTACTTCCGATCCTGAGCTAGCACAATGACCTTATCTAGTACGGGGGCTAATTGTGTAACCATTGCCCTCCAGTTATCTCTGTACCATAGCCAAAGTTAATAGCCGTTTTCCTTTTTATTTTCCTGGAATCGGCACTTGCTGCAGGGTGCTTGTCAGACACTATTGGAACCTGAAAGTCTGTATGAAATGAGATATTGATTTAAAGAAGTAACTATCTCTCTGAGAAAGCTGTGCAAGGAGTACCTCTCAATGACTTGTTTGGACATGATTGTAAACTAAGAATGCTATGTGCTAATGCTAACTGGGAGGTATCAAAGCAAACTGAAAGGGGGATACTGTGGTGCGCACAACTGCTGAACAATGCTCCGTTACAGCAAAACAAGCACGTTAAACTGTCTCTTACATTTCAGATGAATACAGTCTTTGTATCAGAGCGGACAGGTGCATTGTCTGGCTCACCGTATGCTGCAGCTGAGAGAATCAAAGCAAACAGCCACACCTTTTGTGCAGGTCATTGAGCTGTGTTAATCATACATGGAACACGCTCGCTGTTCACCTGTTTTTCAGCTCTGCTGATTTGTGAATGTTTTCTGTGGTGTCCTCTGGTTTTCTGTTTGTATTATGCAGAACTGGATCATTTCAGGCAGGGCGATGTTGGCGTTTTGCATTGTTGCATTTGACAAAAGAAACATCTGCAACACGTACATCCTGTTTATTTGACTTTTTTTAAACAAAGTTGTTGTTTTTTTACGTTGAACTTTTTAACATACAAACAAAACCCCCCACAAAGACCCAAAACCCTTCCCACCCCTACCCTCCCACACTGGATCAATCAAACATACACAAACAATTTAAATAGGCATTGATATACTTTGTACTTTCCACATACAATACAAAAGGCTGCCAAGTCTCCCAAAATCTTTTTACAGAACCCTTCAGGGTATATCTTATTTTCTCCAAATGGACATGATACATCACCTCTCTGATTCAATGTACACATACACGTATGTGGGTCCTTCTAGTTGCACACAACTAACCTCCTGGCCAGAAGCGAGCCAAAGCCAATCACATCCTTCTCGCATCAGCTGAAGTACGTATCAACAGGTACCACCCTGAACAGTGAGATGAGTGGTGACGTGTGAACAGTTTTGCCACATATTCCAAAGAATGTGTCAAAAATATCCATTCATCCATCCATTATCTTTACCCGCTTATTCCGTTATGGGTCGCAGGGTTCACTGGTGCCCATGTCCAGCTATCACTGTGCGAGAGGCAGGGGACATCCTGGACAGGTTTCCAGTCCATCATAGGTGTCAAAATAGATAGCCAAAAAGTCTGCAGTTTGGGACAAGTCCAGAAATGCATGCAAGAGTGTAGCTGGAGTTTGTTTGCAATGATTGCATGCGGGGTCCAGGTTGGCCTTGATCTTGGACAACTTGTCTTTGGACCAGTGCAGCCTGTGCACTACCTTGAAATTAATTACAACATGTCTCAAGCAGATTGAAGATGAGCTAATGTTCTTAAGCACTACTGGGTAAACTGACATACAGTATTTGGTTTGAACTTTAGCATTATTCATTTACCCAAGGCATGCTGTATAATTGTGAGCCAAAAACTAAAGAAACTTGCTCAATTAGGCTGAAAGAAGCAGAAACGAGCACAAAATAGTGGAAGTTGTTTGAATTTTAACAAATCTTAAATTATCAAAAAACAGCTGAAAAGTATAAATGCAACAAGTTTATATGAGTGCAACAAATGGAATTAGCTGAAAATGCTAACATTAGCATAAAACAGCTAAATAGTAGCTGAAATAACTGAAGCTAGCAGAAATAAGCTGAAAAAAGCATAAGTTGAAAATAGCATAAAGAAGTTAATTAGGTTAAAAGTAATGTACCAGACATTTTCATGAAAAACTTGGATTTATCTGAAAACAGCTGAAATTAGCTAAAATATACTATAAAGGTAGCTGAAACGGTAGAACAAGTTTAAATAAGCAAAAGAAAACAACAACAAAAAAAGCATATTTATCCAAATAAGGTAAAAGAAGCAGAAATGAGCATGAACATTTTAAATTATTTTAAATTAGCATAAGGTCAACTGAAATAACTGAAATTAGCAGAATATGCTGAAAAGAACATAACAAGGTGAAATTAGCATAAATAAGTTAATTAGGCTGAAAGTAGCAGAACATTTCATGAAAAACTTGAATTAATCTGCAAACAGCTGAAATTAGCTAAAAATACTAGCGGAAAAGGTAGAACAAGTAAGCTGAAGAAAGCAGAAAGAACACGTTTGACCAATTACAATGAAAGAAGCGAAAATTAGCACGAAAAGGTGGAAATTATATGAAAAAAAGCGGAAATTAGTATGAAACCAGATGAAAAGTAGCTTGAAAAAAGGCAGAAAGAAGTTTACTTTACCAGATGGAAGTGGCAAGAGCACATTTTTGAGTTGAGACCTAAATTGATGAAATAGCTTAAAAACTGCAGGACGAGAATCAGACCAAAAAACATACAGAACAGAGATAGTAACTGCCAGGAATAATAATAAATATAAAGAGGAAAACAAGTGTGTGAATGCTTAGTAATCATTCACACAATAAACTGTCATCTTTAATGATGCTCTTTTATTTTGAAAATCTTGTAGTTCTATAACTTTAAACACCCTAAACAAAATAAAAGGGTTGTAAATACAGAAGTTTTAATAAATAACACCCCTCCTGTCTGCAGCGCAGCGTTTTCAGGGGCACGTTCTTGTTGTGCCAAAGAGTGACTAATCACAAATGTTGTGCATTAGCAACAATCCAGCATCCCGTTCACGTTTGTCACATGTGTGTAAAATAAACCGTGTCAGCACATCTTGAGTACAAATGGTTAGCAGCTTATAAATCTCATGCCCTTAGAGACTAATAACAAATTTATCTCTGGCAAATTGTGTTTCATGTGCCTGTGTGATGTGAACCACACCAAAAGCTGTCGTTAATGCCATTTCTGTGGCAAATCCAAAGTGAAGCACTTGAAAGCAGCTCGTTATTCAATATTAACAGAATAGTTTGTGTCGCGCTCCACAGAAGCTTTTTATTTAAACTTGAAATTCATCTGAACGTTCCCCTGAGCCTCTCATCTGGTGGGAACCACTGGAATAATGAAATTGTTGGTAACGGCTTCAAAATGATTGCTAGTTTCTTTTGAAATGCTGAGCAGGATGAAGCATTCTTGGTCATTAAGACGTTTCAAAGTCTTCACACCAAATCTGCAAACAGGTTTTCAGTCCGGGTGATTTTTCTAAGGAAATTATCCAGAACTGAGAGCATTTGTTGTAGATTACAGACCTCCGGGGAACTGGATAGGGGTGAAATTTGCATTAAATTAATTCCAAATTTGCCTGGTTTTGGTCGCAAGAAGCCCCTCTGCAACAGAAGTGTCTCACTCGGCTACATCTATTGGAAAACAGCATTTGGATGGGGGCTTCATAATGTTTTGAATTGTTTGCTGAAGTTCTAAAATTCTCTGACGAGCAGGACTTTTAAGCATGGACATAAAATTTTGTGACAATAAAGTTGGAGTTGTTGACAGGCCAGTATTGTTTAATGATGGTCATCCTTTTTTCAAGGGGTTCTGTAGAAGAAATTCATTGTAGTTAATTTCATGGAGTTGGTGTTACAGTTTTGTTTGTTTGTCCAAAGACACTATTTAATAAAATACCTGCTCCAGGTGCCATTTTTGCGCACAAAAGTATTTTATTAACCATGGGGTCAGAGTTCTGAAACCAAAAGACTCCCAGCAACACTGGATGAATAAGGTAAGTATTTACAAGTTGACAGATACAGGAGACTAGAGGTGTATCATAGGCGTCGCATCAATTATATGTGAAGGGCACATATCCCCCCACATTTAAAAAACTGTTCATTTGGACCACACCCACATTTATCATGAAATACTCGTTCACCCGGCGCTGTTTCTATTTCTCCATGAACAGATCCATTCTACTTTATTAATAGGAGAAAATTCCAACCACTAAAAGTCCGTTCCGGGTTTTCCTGGTTACCTACAACAGCTCACCGCATGCAGTCTTTTCCCGATGTCACTCGGCTTGGCAGGGCGCTCATCTGTTTGAGGGGGGTTGTGGATGGAGTGGGGGGAGGGAGATACATCTGTGTTGCGTGCTAGCTTAGCGCTATGTTACTGCCGGCAGTTGTTGACCAGGGTGAGGGGGGTGAGGATGCGTGAGAGAAGAGGAGAGCTACGTCTGTAGCATCTTAGCTAGTGCGTTTGTATTGCATCACTAGCTTAGAGCTACGTTCGTGCCAGCAGTTGTTGACCAGGGGGAGCATTGTGCCATGATTTCTAAAGTACTGTAGTTATTGAATCAAGTGTTTTCTTATATAGATCAAAATAGAGGTTTAATAAATGGTTAAAATACACCAGAAAGCAGGAAATGGCATCTGTTTATTCAAAGTTTTCTGGGGGAGGACCCCCCCAGACCCCTTTACAAATGTTTCTGACGCCATTGAGGTGAGTAGATGGTTATCACTACTGCAGTCAAGACCTAATGTGCACTGTTTTACAGGTTTGGAGGAGAGGGACAGAGGATTCCAGGACCAGGATGACCCGATGATGGTATGAGTCACTTCACGACTGTGGGCTTTAATTATGAATGCAAGGCCAGGTGTAGGCTAACAGGCACAAACAGTTACATTTATTTAAATACAACCCAACTCTGACAACACCTAATAGTGGTTTCCTGTCCATAAAAAGGTGTTTTCAGGCAGGTTTGCTGCAAATAAAAAAGAAAATGTGTGTTTTCAATCCTTTAAATGTGCTCAAAGTTTTTTGCTCGCTGGGCGCACATCCTGTGAAGAGGAATATTACCTCTGGTGCTAAATTTTCATTAGCACAATAGAAACTGGCAGCACAGCACCGATATAATAACACAGTAAGGGGGCGACATAAACCTGTCACTCCAGCTAAAATGGATGAGTCCTGGTCAAAGGAGGCTTGACGGGACCTGAGCCAGTTTGACTGAGGAGGTTAGAGGAGGGAGGGTTTTATGGGAGAGTGTATTGCCCTTGGAAATGAGGACTAAGAGGAGGAAGGAGTGTTTACACCGTCTGTTGGAGCTCCCTGTGTGTCAGTGAGGCCCAGGAAAGGCTCCGGGCTTAACACCCCCTCCTCCAAACCCTCTACAGATCCTCTTCTGGCTCCAGTCGGGCTCCTGCTCTGATTAATAGCCACCAGAGGTGTCCAGCAATGGCTGATAAGGGACCTCCGCTGCCCACCTCCCTTCTCAGCAATTCAGGGACTCATAACAAGCTCGCTCATTCTTTTTCCATCCCTGAGACACTCAGGGAAGCCAATTAAGCATGTCTTGAACTCAGAGCGGTGACAACTGGTCTGGGCCTCTGGCTGAGGCCCATGATGAGACGCTGGTATTTGCTTGGAGGTACCGCGGCACATTTAACCTTGAATCTACAGCCTCGGGTCAAAGGTGGGAATAGCTTGTGTGTGTCTTTCTGAGGCACAGCGCTGCATTTTTAAGCTAATTCGTTAATCAGTTTGTTTACTGTGAGGAATTCTTTCATTCAACCTTTATTTGTGCAGGTTTATCCCATTGAGCCTCGGGGACTCATTTACAAGAGAGACCTGGTTTCAACAAAGAGTGATGACAACAATAGACAACAAAGACATTCATAAAGATGCATACAAATTGAGAATCTTCTTCTTCTTCTTTCGGCTTTTCCCTTTTCAGGGGTCGCCACAGCGAGTCATCCTCCTCCACCTCACTCT
>JARVLU010000952.1:3959577-3981034 GCA_031762415.1 Simpsonichthys santanae | reverse complement strand
CGGGGACTCCCCCATCCCCTCCCCCCTCCCCCGCTCCTGTCCGCTTTGATTGGTGTCGCGGATGCGCCACATCCGGATCCATGAGAAAAGGAAGTGGAACAAAGTCAATTTATCCTTTTCACGAGACAAATCAATGGATGCACGAGCCGCGGCGCCGTCCCGGGTCAACAGACAAGCAGAGCACCAGAGGCAGACCAGGACCAGGAGGACCAGGACCAGGTTTTCCTGGAGCAGGATCCCGCCTCGTGGTGATAAAATAAATGATGTGACAGATGGCCGCTGGATCTCTGCTTAGTGGTCGGAAATCTCACGATTACAGCAATTAGCACCCCCCCCCCCAATGTGCGGATGAGATGAATTGTAGGGACTTCCTCCTCCAGCAGCGTTCTATAGGAACCTGTAAGAAACCCGGAGAGGTTCAAAATAAGCATTTTATGCAGCACAATTCTCCTCCAAAAGATTTTCTACATGCACACGAGCCAAACGTTGAGATTTCAACTAAAATCTGACAAGAAACACTTTGAAAGAAGCAGCCGTCCAGAGCGACTCGTCCAGAACGACTCGTCCAGAACGTCTCGTCCAGAGCGACTCGTCCAGAACGTCTCGTCCAGAGCGACTCGTCCAGAACGTCTCGTCCAGAGCGACTCGTCCAGAACGACTCGACCGGAGTGACTCGTCCAGAGCGACTCGTCGGGAGCGACTCGTCCGGAGCGACTCGTCCAGAGCGACTCATCCAGAGCGACTCGTCCAGAACGTCTCGTCCAGAGCGACTCAACCTTTGAACGCCGTTAAGACGTTTTAATCACGCCATGTTGTACGACGATCTGCCAGCGCAAGATATGACCTAAATAACATAAACACAAAAAAAAAAAAAAAAAAAAAAAACCTGCGGTGGCCATCTTGATTTGGGTTGACTCCACCAAGATGCACATCCTAGAAAGGCAGCCACCAATTCCCCCCCACACAACAATTTTATACCAAAGCGACCATCTCGGCACTCTGATGTGTGCCGTTACTTTTATTGGCGTTTCCAGTTACCATGGCAACATCATTTGCAAACAAAGTCAGCATTTTTCTCATTCATGACGCTTGACGAAACTTTTAACTTTAACAGCCACAGTGAGGTCACATGACCTAGAAGGAAGAGGTCTCTGAAAAACATTAATTTTTGGAGCCATTTTGGTTCAAGATGGCTGCCACAGCTACCTCAGAAAACTCTAAATTGACTATAACTCTGTCATTTTTTTTTTAAAGATATTGAACTGAAATTTTGTTTGACTGCAGCTGAGAACGTTCCCCATCACATTCTGTCAAAAATCCAAGATGGCCACCATAAGAAAAATGACTATAACTCAGACTTTTTTTTTGCCATACTGAGATTAAAGTCGGTATGGTGCTAGCTGAGAGTGAACCCTGACACATAGTCCTGTAAAAACATTTTTTTAAATGGTCACCACATGCCAGGAACCTTCCAGTTTACTTAAATATATGGTGGTGGCCATCTTGGATTTTGATGTGGCAACTCATTATTTAAAAAGAACCAGTTTTATGCCTGGATGCAGAACAAAATATAGATTTTATTCACTTTTCACCAAACTATCTACTGTAAACATTTTAAAAAGTCAACATGTAACGTCGTAATTTACTTCAACAGCACTTTTTACTGTGGAAAAAGTGCATTAAAAGCAACACGATGCATTAAAAACCTTCAGATTTGGTTTAAAAAATAAAAACAGACATTAAGCATCAGACATCGACACGCTGTACAGAATCACGGCTGGTTGTCCAGTTTACTCAGCAGCCTGAGCACCAACAGCTGCGTGGGTTATTTGCGTCAAAGGTCAACAGTTGGCGTTCTAGTGGTCCAGATGGAGTTTTACTGCGTGGTCAGAAGAAGCCGCTGCGCCGCTGCTGATAGCTGATATACGACTGGATGAGCGAGTCAGGGATCCGGGGCTTCACGGCGTCCAGGGCACTTTCAAAGTGTCGGGCCTGGATGTGCCGAGCTTTGATGTCCTCTTGCAGGGCCAGGAGGGCAGCCTCTCTGCATACTGCCGTTATCTGGGACAGGAAGCAGACACAGACGTTCAGCTGCGAGAGCGAGCAGCACCGGCTCGTGTGGCCGATCACAGAGTTTATTTAGCAACAAACACCTTTCATGTCTCATGAACACACAAAAACATATTTCCAGAAAGAAAACAGCATCCACACCAGCGCGCTCCTGCTTATTTAACTTTCTGCTGTTTTATCATTCCTGTATCAAAATGTTCGGCTCATCCAGGAGATGGCTGCTGACTTTAGGCTTTTGTAACTTTTATACTTTTTAAAAGTATTTTACTTTGTTTTTCCCAGAGACACATTCGAATCTCTTCAGTTACTTAAAAAAAAAGTTCTCTCTGAAATATTCTTCGGCTACTGGCTCGGTTTTTACCTTCTTATGCTACTTATGTGCTAGCTTATTGCTACAATTACTGCAACATTTAACTATTGGCTACCTTTTTGCTACTTTCAACTTCTAGCCAGCTCTTTTGCAACTTTTCTTTTTTATCTGGCATTTTGCTTCTGTTGCTGTATTGAGCTTCTAGCTAACCTTCTGATACTTTTAGCTACCCTTTAGCTACCCTAACTTAACTAACGCGTTGAGGCTGTAATCTAGCAGTTTGCAACTTTGAGCCATTAGCTAGCTTTATGCTATGTTTAGCTTCTGTAGAGACTTTTGCTACTTTAATTTCTAGGTAACCTTTTGTTACTTTTATTTTCTATTTAGCATTTTACTTTTAGCTTTTAGATATTCGTTTGAAACTTTTAGCTACCCTTTTGACACGTTTAGCTTTTACCTAATCTTTTGCTACTTTAATTTAGCAAATGTTTAATGCTTTTAGCTAGTATTATGCAATGTCTAGATGGCTTATGCTACTTCAACTTTCTTAGCTTATTAATAAGTCTATTAGCTAGCATTTTGCAGCTTTTAGCCTTTACATAGCATTTTTGCTACTTTCAACTTCTAGAGAGCCAATTGCTACTTTAGTTTCTAGCTAGCCCTTTGCTACTTTTATTTTGCTACATTTAGCTTTTAGATTGTTGTTTTAACATTCAGCAACAATTTTTAACTTTTAGCTTTAGCTACCCTTTGGCTACTTTAACTTAAACAATGTTTTGATGCTTTAAGCTAGTATTTTGTTACTTTTAACTAGCTTATGCTACTTAAAATTAGCTACCTTCTTGAGGCTTTTTGCTAGCAATTTGTAACCTTTAGCTTTAAGAGAACTTTTGGTGCTTTCAACTTTTAGCCAGCTAATTTCTACTTTAGCTTCTACTTAGCTCGACTATTGTTACATTTATCTTTAACCTACTCTTTTACTATAATTGTGCTAACCTATTGATGATTTTTGCTAGCATTTGTTGACTTTAGTTTTAGCTAGCATATGCTACATGTAGGTTTTAGCAGGCATTTTGCTACTTTTAGATTTAGCATTATTAGCTCAATTTCAGCTTCTTCAACTTTTTTATTCTTTCAGTTTTCAGCAAACACGACATTTTTACATTCAATCTTTTTTTGCATACGCACTGTTGAATCATTTTTTAATTTTGTTATTGTACTCTGTTCTCTACTCAAACGAGGAAATTATATATGAGGAATTAATTATTTCAAAGCTAAAACTCATGTTTATTTGTTGTTTTGTCTCTCGGATGTTAACGGGCTTTCAAAATAAGAGCGAGCAGTTGAAAGGATTTTGTTAAAATGTTAAGTTTTAGATTAATCAAAGATGTTTTATTTAATTTCTTTGTACATCAACCTCAGGGAGAAAGAACATCACAAACTGGATTTATTATTTATTAATAAATAGTTAAGAGCCTGTTGGAAAAGTACCAGAAGAAGATTATGTTTCAGTTAGTAACGAGATATTGAAGCCGAACAGAAGCAGACAGATCGTTCTCGTTCCAACGGTGGAAAACAGTTCCTGAAATCAACAAACTGACGCAGCTCTGTCTCAGAAGGAGCTTCGGTTTGAAACTGCTGCAGGAACTTTCCAGTCCTGTCAAAAAATGGAAACTATGGCGGTGAGTCATCCTGAAACGAGCTTCTGAAAATACTGCAATCAGAAACCAGCTGAAGGTTTAATAAAAGAACAAAGTCATAAAATTACCCATAATTCCAAACTACAAACAGAAAGAACACTTGCAAACGACTCTCAGCTACTACCACACGAACTTCAGCTCATCGGCTGCCAAATCAACCAAGTTAAAGACATTTTTACTTTAGCTTATGTCTAAAAGCTTCGGCAGCCGTTTAGAATCGGACTGAGTCCAAAAGTTAAGTCATCGCTTCAAATGAGTTAGAAAACAACGCATCCTCCGTTACTTTTACAACAAGCGGCGCGCCGACGTCCCCGTCGCTGAGCGATGTGAACAGTGTAACTTTTTAGATGAGTGTTTCTCTGGACTGGGACTGAACTGGGAATGAGAGTAAACCTAAATGGTTTTGGTGCAAGATATTCAGGTGGCTAGGAGTTACACTGAAGAACAGAGGGAGTTATTTTTCTTGTCCGGCCGAGCGGAGGGAGCAACTTTATCCACCACCAGGAGCAATGGAGGAGCCGGGGGGTGGCCAGTGGTGGCCTTGGCCCCCATAGATTAATTGGGCCACCCCAATCATTTGAGAAAACTATACTTTTAAGCGATGTAGAAATTAGAAACCATATCTTTAAATGATCAAGTGGTTGGCTTGCAAACATAAATGGTGGCGGCCATTTTGGATTTTGACGTGGCAACAACCCACTTCTGGACAGTGACATTTTTTCAGATGTAGCCACACACCAAAATGGAAGTTGGTTAAATTTATGCTCACAACATGCACAGATGGACCAACAAAGGGAGGGTATTTCCAATTCCCCCTCTTCGCTCCGTGACGGGGACAACAAAGAACTACAAAAAAAAAAAAAAAAGTGGATTACATTCTTTAACAAAAACAAAACATAAATAACGACACATGTAGAAGCATCGCGCTGAACAGATGCGGTGCACGGCGGCCGCGGAGGCAGGAAAAAACACTGCAGACGTGTCGATTGTTTAAACACACGAGGACGGCGGTGTTTTTCAAAGCAGGAGTGTGAAGTAAAGGAAGATGGCGGTTTGAATGCGCTCGAGGCCCGTGGCACGCACGGTTCAGGACAGGTGCTTTGCAGATGTCAGGATGTGAGAGGCCTGTTCCTCCCCCCTCTGTAATTCTTCTGTTTCGTTGAGATCTGGGCAGGGTAAACACACGGGGCAGGGTTAATTTGGTATGAGGGCTTCCCATCATTCAAGTCATTCAGGCCCGTCAGTAATAATGATGCAAAACAATGAGGCTCTGCATCCCTGCTGCCTGTTTACAAACGGAGTTCGGAGGCGAGCGGGGCGCCACATGTTGAACAATGAGATGCGGAGAAGTTTCCCAGCAACATCCATAAACAGGAACAGACAAACATCAGCAGCAGAATCAAACGTTAACGCCGACATGGAGGACCTATCAGCCTTAAATCCTCAGATTCAAACCAGCAATTATTTGGTTGTTTGCTGCGACAGACCCCTCAGGTTTACTAAAAAAAGAAAGCACACACACAAACCCTTCCATTCACGCTGCCGGGGGTTTATGAGCGGCTCTGAGGACGATCAACAAGTCAGCGTTTCCTGCCGAGCGTTTGAAAAAAGTCAAGCCGCAAAAGACAAACAGGGAAAGAGCGAGTCTGCAGAGGTAAAACCAGCCACGAGTTTAGCGTGACCCCGATACCCCGGAACACGATCAGAAAGGAAACGTCGAGGCCTCCGATGTGTAAAAATGTTTTTGACCAGCGGTAACGACAAATCTTAAAAAAGTGCTGACTTGAGTTGCAGATTTAAGCGTCTCTGCAATGCAGACTTTATTTTTCATTCCTTTCATAAATTCTGTCGGCCGTCACTTGGATAAATGGGGAGCAGGAAGCCGCACTGCGTCGGCCGCTCTCCGCCGAAGCGAAGGCTCCGAGGATGTGACGGTGGCGCGCAGCCAGTCGTGAAGGCAAACAAACAGGAACAGTCAGCACTAAGAGCTAAACCTGCTGACTCACAGTGAGGCCAACGTCCGCTGAAGGTGGCGAGAAGCTCTGATGACAAAGCAAAAACCGAGAAAATAACTAAAGCTGTCGATCAGGATCACTTAAGGATTATAAAAGGGCTAGAAAAAAAAACTATCAAGACATTTCTAAGTTTAGCTGTAAATAATATTAAAGTGGTGCTCCAGATCTTTTAAAGTGGGGGTTCTAGCTGTTTGATCTCAGTTTGGAGAAAAACGGTTTACCGTACTTTCCGGTGTATAAGCTGCTACTTTTTTTTCACACCCTTTGAATCCTGCTGCTTATTTTTCATTCAACCTTTATTTATTCAGGCTAGTCTCATTGAGCCATGAGGACTCATTTTCAAGAGAGAGACTTGTTGTACAATGCTGCGGCAAATAAAAAAATAAAATAAAAATTACAGGCTAACGAGCTTCCTGCCACCAAAAACATTCAGCCTCATCTCACCAATGTGCTCACACGGCTGCCCAATACACATCTCTCTTGGGAGGACGGGTCCTAGTGACTCAATGAGACAAACTGTTGTAGCGATAAATAAAGGTTAAAAAATTTATAATAATCTGACCAATGAAATTATCCAACAGGTCACAGTTGAACCACTGAAACAGGGATGAGAGCACCGGGGTGTGTGTGTGATTCCCCTGCATCGATCAATGACTTCCTGTTAAGTTACTGTATTTTATTTATTTTTTTTACCAGCCGTGTTAAAGGCGTCGTTCATAAAAACCTTACTGTACTGAACATATTTGTGCATGTTACTGGTGTATAGTTATCAAAACTAAAAAATAAAATATTCTGTGTAAATATCTCATGTTAAAACATGAACACCTGTGGCTTAAATTATATATATTTTTTATTTAGTATGCGCAGCTTGTATTTGGTTGGGTTCTATAGACCGGAAATTACGGTAACTCTGACTGCATTGAAGAGCTAATGGCTAGTCCGAGGTGAACAAGAAGTAAAGTGGACAAGGGCGTCTGTTTTAAAACGGCTCCAGTTTCAAACGTTTCATAGAAGTTGACATGAAACTGTTTCATAATCCTTCACAGAACTGTCTTCTTGCAATGAACGGGTATTTATGTATAAATTTATGGTTATTCGCCTGCGCCAAAAGCAGCAGCTACAGCTACTTGTGGCACTTCCTGTGCAGCCTGGGTGTACTTCCTGAAAATATATTATAATATTTTAGTTGGAATAACTGTATACAGTAATGTGAAGTAGACAGACTTATGGAATATAATTTCAACGACTTTATAATTTTTTGGGATTGGAGCTGTTTCATGGTGTCACTGATCCGTTCTGATGTGACGTTGATCTGTTTAAATTAAATTAAACTGTGGTTGTATCAGGTTGATATTTTTATCGTACTCTCTGAGACGACTTGTTGTGAGCTGGAGCTTTTAAAACAATCTGAACTGAACTTGCAGGATGCAGGCGGGACGTTCTGGACACTGAAGCCTTTCTAACGGGGTGATGGAACGAGGCTCTTCCACGGCTGAGCTCTGCTCAGGGCTGCAGGCCGCCACGGCCCGGCCAATAGGAAGCCACCGCCTGAGACTCTGAACACAACAGCAGCCTTTATGCTCCGCTGGTCACTACACTCTGCCCCGAGTCCCAACCACGCCCTCCATCACGCAGCTCCACTGCGCACAGATGAACCACGCTGCATGTACAAACTGCGAGCGGAGTTATTTACTGCGGTGCATCCAGAGCCACGTCAGGCCTCGCTGCTACTGTGACACAAAACCACCAAACATCTAACCAGAGTGGATTTAAAGCTGTTGTTGGAGCAAATGGTAACAAAATACAGCAGAGAAGGTAAAAATATATAGGCTTGGTATTTTTAGGCCCTAGAAAGTAAAGAAAATTTACGAGGGGAGTAAAAATTAGGATTGTTAGTAACCGTAGAGCAGGGGTGTCCAGACTTTTTCATCATGGAGCTCCTTTTAAAATGACCAAGTCAAAGGGATCTACCCTGTTTACACGAGAACAACCCCTGGAAACATTAGTGTTTTTCCAATGTTTATTGGGGGTAATAAACAAAAAATGAGCGGGTTTACATGAAAAACCTGTAGGTTCCATGCCAGTTGGGTTGCCAGGTAAGAAAAGATGAACTTTAGTATTTTGATCTAAACTGTCATATGTGCTGAGTAAAGATATTCTAAATGATGAGATGTGTGTTGTTGAACATGTGCACAGAAAAGGAGGTAAATAAGACATTAAATTTATCTGGCAACCCTGATGCAGCATCTGCATGACAGTTAGAACAACCTGGTGAAGACACTAACGTGTCTTTGGAGCCTGGAGTTTATTAGTTTTGCTCCAACACGCTGAAAAATGGTGAGCAGCACAAAAACACTCTGCTCTCTGACATTTATTATAACTGTTGTTATATTTATTATAACTTATTTATTATAACTGTTGTTATTTATATAACATTATTTATTATAACTGTTGCATTTATTACAAACTGTTGTTATATTTATTATAACTATTATATTTATTCTAACTGTTATTTATTATAATTGTTGTTATATTTATTATAAGTGTTATATTTATTCTAACTGTTGTTATTTATTCTAACTGTTGTTATATTTATTCTAACTGTTGTTATTTATTATAACTGTTGTTATTTATTATAACTGTTTTTTATTATAATTGTTGTTATATTTATTCTAACTGTTGTTATTTATTCTAACTGTTGTTATTTATTCTAACTGTTATATTTATTCTAACTGTTTTTATTATAATTGTTGTTATATTTATTCTAACTGTTGTTATTTATTCTAACTGTTGTTATTTATTATAACTGTTGTTATTTATTCTAACTGTTGTTATATTTCTTATAACTGTTTTATTTATTCTAAGTGTTGTTATTTATTCTAACTGTTGTTATATTTATTCTAACTGTTGTTATTTATTCTAACTGTTGTTATTTATTCTAACTGTTATTATATTTCTTATAACTGTTTTATTTATTCTAAGTGTTGTTATTTATTCTAACTGTTGTTATATTTCTTATAAATGTTATATTTATTCTAACTGTTGTTATTTATTATAACTGTTGTTATTTATTATAACTGTTGTTATATTTCTTATAACTGTTTTATTTATTCTAAGTGTTGTTATTTATTCTAAGTGTTGTTATATTTCTTATAAATGTTATATTTATTCTAACTGTTGTTATTTATTGTAACTGTTTGAGCAGAAAAAATTGGACTGCAGCACCTGGAGTGTGCATGTGCCACTTCACACTTGGAGCATGTCACTCCTCAGTTTCAGAGAGAACGGGGCTGTTGTAAATGAACGTTTCACGTTGTGTAAACGGGGCCTCAGACTGGCTGCCCTGTCTGTCAATCATCTGACAAATTTAATAGATGGATGCTCGCCTGACGTCAGTTTTTTAATGTCATGCCATCTACCCAGGATATCTTTGCGAACGACGTATTGGGCACCCCTGCTGTAGAGGGAACACAAGAAATCCCAAAACAAAGTCTAAATGTCAAACCACAGGCAGCTGAAACACAAATGTGCATCACAAAAGTATAAATACATGTAAACTCCCACTGAAAGAAGTAGAATCACAGAAATTGGTAAAGTTTCACAGATGCATCACACAGTAAATGAGTTTGCAACTGACCCTGTGTTGAGTGCAGCAGTACTTCTACTGATCAGTACCTAAAAGCTGCACAGAAGAGTGGGCAATGAAAATGGACTGATGTTTACATGGATACTTATTCACTTCGTCGCTGGTGTTTTACTGACGGTGGTTTTAGTAAAATCACCTTTACCTCAGTGCAGCTCTTGTTAGTTTATAAATTACTTGTTAAATAAATTAAAAATGACGTCCACGCTCAAGCAGAACCGTGGTCGTCCACAGCAGCTCTGACACGACAAAATGCGCCGTAAAATAGCTACACAAATAGATTTTTGTCCCTGAAGGATGCGAGACGGAGCACAAGCCATAAGACAACCTGTTCAGCCTGACAAAAATAACCTCTTTAAGGTGCCTTCAGCTGCTGGCGGTGCATACCAACGTTCTCGGGTCAAATCTGTCCGGCGTCCTTTTCGCTTCCTCCTCCAACAAAGGCTCTCAGTCAGCCTATCAGACGGCCTTAATGAAGGGCTTGTTAGCCGAGCCACATCCACTAAACCTGGAGTGTGTGTTTACCATCAATCCACTCTTGTGTCTACAGCGGGCTACGTCCACTCCTCCCCTCCACCTTCAACCCCTCTTTCTCTCACAAACGGCCACATTTACAGGAGTGAGCCTCAACAACCCCACCCCCCCTGCCCCACCTCCACCCACCGCTCCAACACTCCGCTGGTCGTACAGTGCAAACACATAAAAAACTGCACATGTGCAACAGAATGCAACCTACTCAGGTTAGTTAGCTGCATGTGAGGAAACGTGCAGATTAATGAAACAATAACACACATGCATGCAAGACTTGCATTCTGGTTGAGTGAACACGTGCTAAAACTTAAACCTTTAAACTTCACAAGTCGCTGCTAGAAATTACTTCATTTATTTGTTTTACCATTTAATTATCAGTTAAAAGACTATGAATATCCATCCATCCATCCATCCATCCATCCATCCATCCATCCATCCATCCATCCATCCATCCATCCATCCATCCATCCATCGGTACCCATGTCCAGCAGTCACTATGTGAGAGGTGGGGAACACCTGGAGATGTCTCCAGTCCATTCAAGCCGACCTGAAGTGTTGCACTGACTGGGAATCGAACGCGGGCCACCCGCGTGGCAGGTGAGAATTCTACCACTGAACCACAAAAGCAAAATGATGAATAAAACATAACAATGGCTGCTCGGTGCTCTTATTGGGATTTGTTTTCTTAATCTCAGACAATTTGTGCCTTTTTTTAAAGTCTGATTGCTTCAAACAAAAAAAAAAAAACATACTAAGTCAAAACTAGAAAGTAAGTAAGGAGGAGTTTGATTGAGGACTTAGAGTTTTGTTCAGAGACCTCTTCACTCTCGGTCATGTGACCTCACTGTGGCTGCTAGAGGCTGTGAAGAGTTCCATTGTGTTTTGAAATGTGAAAAATGGCGTCTTTAATCACCATGGTGACTCGAAAGGCCAGTAAAATACAGTGATAGGACTCATCTCGGTGCAGAGCCGGTCGTTTTGATATAACATCTGTGGGGGTACACATTGAGGTTTGGGCCTCATTAAAGTCGAATAAGAGCAAGACTCTTGTCAGGTGGATAATAATTGGTGGCTGCCTTTGGAGGAGATCCTAAATTTAAACGTCTTTAAATGACCACCTAACCCCACGCCCTTAAAAAAAAAGAAAACATGCTGTATTTAATTTTCACAGAGGAAATTAAAAAAAAAAACAACACAAAAGTCAAAGGACACGGAGGCTGAAATCCCAAACACTCGAGCAGAAATAAAATGTTTGAAAGAGGAAGTGTCTGCAGCGTCGAGCCTCGGCCAAAAGAAACGAGGCCCGACCGCAGCTCCATGTGAAAGCCATTTAGGATTAGAAGGCACGAGCACGACGGAAGGTTAAAGAGAAGGAGGTCAGGTTAGGCACCGAGGGAGGAGATTCATGAAGGGAGAGCGGAAACGTGATCACCAACAGCAGAACCGTGCACAGCTGAACGTGCACACGCTCATGCTCTCAGCAGATGACTTTAAGATGCAGAGAAAGGAGTGATGATGAAATAAACCATTCATATTCATTTATGGTTTGGTGAGTTCCTTTAATTTGTGAATAAATGCTGTGAATGAAAACTTCTTGCCTAAAGTCTCGTGAAAACCTTCTGTTTGAAGCATACGGGTGTTGTCTTATGAGACTCTATAACCATTTTATGTTTTGGAAAAAACCCATGTGGGATAGCACCTGTGCTGGGGCCCCATAGTGTTATGGTTATGTTTGAGTGTTATGTGGGGTACAGCTGGGCCTCGGTTTTCAGAGGAACATTTGTCCTCAGTCCTGCTTGGACTCTACGAGAACAGTCATGACATATTTACCAAACATGTCCATATTGAAGTGACCTGGAGATGGTTGTGTGCGTATTTGTGGTAACATCAATGTAGATGAAGATCAAAATGTGTTAAATGTCCTTTTTAAAACTTGTTCACCCCAACTTTTATCATTCACAAAACATAATATGCACAATAGTGGCTCAAATGCATTAAAAGCGCACCAATGCTTTTGGACCTTATAGAGCAAACTGTTATTCTATTTATTTTAACATATAATTAAATTAAATTAATAGCGACATCCCAACCCATTTAGACAAATGATATTTAAACTTAAGACAAACCATAATCTGACATACAACATATAACAGCCAACCAAACTATTCTGTTAGCAGTCAACCAACCATAAGCCAAATAAAGACCAACCAACCAACAAACCAACCAACCATCAGCCAACCAACAAACAAACAACCAACAAGCTAGCCAACCAACCAAACAACCATGAGTCAACTAAAGATCAACAACCCACCAACCAATCAATCAGGAGCCAACTAAAGAACCAACTAACCATTCAACCAACCAACCATGAGTCAACTAAAGATCAACCAACCATGAGCCAACTACAGAGCAACCAACAAGTCAGCTAACCAACCAACCAACCAACCAACCAACCAACCAACCAACCAACCAACCAACCAACCAACCAACCAACCAACCAACCACGAGCCAACTAAAGAATCAACCAAACAACCATGAGCCAAATAAAGAAATGACCAACCAACTAACCAACAATAAGCCAATTAAGGAGACAACCAACCATGAGACAACTAAAGAGCCAACTAGTCATCCAGCCACCCAGCCAGCCAATCAACCAACTCTTCTAGCCAAAAACCAACCATCAAGCCAGTTAACCAAACAACCAATCTTGTTTGTGACCCACGTGATGTAGCCATACCTTGTTAGAAGAAACTTCATGTTGAGTATAATTGAGAGCTCCCAGCAAAAATATAATGTGTTCTCACTATGCACTTTACACATAAACAAAACTGAAGGCTTTATGCATTTCAAATGTAAAACTAGGGCCAGATGCTATCTGATCTCTTGCACTACGCAGGCTATGACAACATTAATGATTCAAACAGAGAAAGAAGTGTTTTCTTGTTTAACCTCTATTAAGCAGGGTCAACTGAAATAACATCCACCAAGTCAAGAGCCAAAAGGCTCGTAGGGTAGAAGTGAAGTGTTAAAGCAACACAGGAGAGAGGTGCTACTAGCTCTATTCTCACTGTGTTTGTTAAACTGTTAATAACTGATAACTTTCACTAATTGGCTTTTACAATGTATGTGAATGATTTTGCACGACTTCTGTTGTGACTTGGTGTTAGAAATAAATGAACGGAACTGAATTGTAATGCCACTGTTATTCAGACAGCAACATGCTTTGTTGAAGCATTTTTTGGTGACTGTGTCCTTGGTGATAAAAATCTGTGCAACAACAAATACCAAGTCATAAATCAGACAGACAACAGCTCAGAGCCAGAGGAGGAACAGCCACAACCACAACAGGTGTTAAGAGGAAACCATTTGTCACCCTGCAAGGGAGGTTTTACTTGTGTGTGTGTGTGTGCACGTGCGTGTGTGTGTGTGTCAACATGCAAGACTTTATTTATGTTCAGGCTCTTATGGTTTTTAATTGATGGAAGCATGCTTCTGCATAGCCTGCTCAGGCTTCTATTTAAATAGAGGTTTAACAACAACAACTGGAACTAAAAGCAGGTAGAACAAGGGTCCAAGACCCTCAAAGCACCCCCCCCCCACCACCTTATGCTCCCCCAATCCTCCAAGGACCTGTCAAACGGCTTGTAGAGACAAAAGTCATAATCTTGATGTTTATTTGTGTCGCCAAGTCCCTAACAAAGTTATAAGATTAGTTTACAACACAAACTCCACCACACAACCCAAAACAGCCGTTTTTTTTCTTTGTATAGAAAACTGTTGAGTTTTAGAATGACATGATTAGTTAAAATGAATCAGCAGAAGACACAATTTTCACTGCTTTTAGAAGAAAATCAGGCAAATGATTGAACTGAAAAAGTCCATCGTTTTATATTGCAGGAGATCCGTTCCCTAAAGTCCCGCGATAAGTGAAAAACCGCCAAGTAGGAAAAGTAGACGAGGTTCAATGAGATTAACCTGCCTAAATAAAGGTTGAATGAATATCACCAGTTAAAGTGGCATTACAGTGATTTTTTTAAAAAATAAGCCACACCCACTTTAATTGAGCATCATTACATTTTATGTGTGATCAGAAGGTGCTGTCCTGCTGGACTGGGCATATCTGAGAAGCCATTTTTGCAGAAAATTCTTATTTTCTGCTGTACAGCTCCCCCATAGGTCAATGTTTGCCAGGATTTGGAGTTACAGCCACATTCTCTTGCCCTCCAGTGGGGTTAGACCCCTAAAAAGTATTTGATGATAAATGTACCACTGTCTCATCAAGTGTTTACTGCAAGCTCAGTAAATGTACATGTATTAACAAGAAACCTTAATCTTGACAGTGGTTTGGAACAAAGCTGCTCTCACAGGCGTGAAAAAGAGTTTTTAAAACCATCAGTGAGTTTGAATGGATGTCAGCCGTGCATCTCACACACCTGGGTCTGGACCAAACAACTTGAAAAAGAAAAGAAGTCCTGTCGTCATTGAAGTCATCCATGACTCCACAAAAAGATTTTTTGCCTAAAGCACCAGAACGTTGTAACGCGGTGAGATCTCGTACGAGGGCGCACAGCAGGGTTGCAACCTGTCACCACCACGGTGACATCAGCTTCCACTTCTGTGCTGCTTTAACGCGGCTGCGTGGAGGAATCTTGTTTTTCTTTCTCCTCCTTTTTGTCAACAACTTGTCAACGTCTGCCAAGAGCTCATTACTGCTGTGTTTTCGTATTCCGCTTCCTGGAGGTCACTTGTCAATCTGGCACCACGAGGGGGATCCGTGACACCGTCGTCAATAAGTTGCCTGACATTTCTTTCTTTTTCCCCACTTGTCACTTGTTTTCAAAACAATTTACAAAGGAAATATTTTTTAACGATTTATTCATTCAACCTTTATTTATTCAGGTTAGTCTCACTGAGCCACGACGACTCATTGTTAACCTGTTTTAGACAAAGAACATACAAAGTACAGCCAACAATAATTCAACAAAAGCAATTAAAATCAAATAAAATAAGTTATAAACACAGTTAAAGCAAGGTAAAATACTAAAAACAATGTTTGCTTTGATGTTTCTATTGACCTAATCAAATGTTTAAAATCCCTTAAAGAGGTAAAAGTCAGCAGCTTCAGGTTTTTCTGTAAAGTGTTCCAGGAAACAGGAGCAGAGGAAGAAAGGGCCTTTTTGACGAGTTCAGTTAGCATTGAGGGGACGCTGCAGGTAATAATGTCTCGAGAGCGCACACCATAACTGCACTGAGGACGTGACATGTAGGAGGAGATGTATGAAGGCAGCAGACCAAGAAGTGATTTAAAGATGAAAATGTACCAGTGAGAGTCTGCATGAAGTTAATGATGATCAGTTAACCAGTGAATACTGGGTGCAGTGATGGGTATGGTAGTTACAACCAGTTATGAATCTTAGTGCATCGTGATAGACAGCAACCAACATCTGCAGGGTGCTGGCAGGGGCATTCTTTGCCTCTTTTATATGATTGTCTATTGTTGCCATCACTCTTTGTTTAAAACAGGTCTCTCTTGTAAATGAGTCCTCGAGGCTCAGTGGGATTAACCTGTATAAATAAAGGTTGAATGAAAAATTCATGTACAGTATCTATCTGTAATCTATTGTTGCTCAATAAAAATATATTAAAAAAAAAAGAAAAAAAATCATGTAAATAATGTCATTATAACTGATGGCTGGCAGGAAAGTAGCAGCTACAAGGTGTTTTCTGGTGTCTAGAGTTAAACAAGATCTATTTCTGAAAAAGAAACCCAGTTTTAGTTTCAGCTTCTTTATCAAGTGCAGCTTAAAAGAGAGATGTGTATCAACTAAAAATCCCAAATATTTGTAAGAATCCACAAACTCAATAGGAACACCATGCATGGATGAGATAGGAGGAAGAACTGCTGGGACCAACTTCCAGTTAGAAAACAACATCCCTCCAGTTTGAGATGGAACAAATCTGACTGAATGATGCCAAATGCAGACTGTAGAAGTTGGAACTTGGCAACTGCGTTAGCTTGACAATAAACAACTGTATCGTCAGCACAGAGGTGCACGGAGGCGTCAGGAATGTTTTGACCTACATTGACCTACGAACTAAAACAGCAAAAGGCAGGGAGAAGTAAGCGATGTAAAATATGTAATAACTGCAAGTAAACATTCTTCTCAGTTGGCTCTTAAGGCATGTTAATGAATTATCCACGAATCATGATGAAATGAAATAAATAAAAGTGACAATTCCATGAAAACCAGTGGCTTCAAAACCAGCAATATTTCTTATGTCTGATATAAAATGAACAGCTGAAAGTTTTTAGGGCCTCAGTTTTTCAACGAAGCCACAACAAGACCGGGACTTGGTTTATCTAACGGAGCAATATTTCCCCTGGGTCTTTTCTTGTCAGGA
Source organism: Simpsonichthys santanae (assembly GCA_031762415.1). Lineage (NCBI taxonomy): Eukaryota > Metazoa > Chordata > Actinopteri > Cyprinodontiformes > Rivulidae > Simpsonichthys > Simpsonichthys santanae. The sequence continues at coordinate 3,964,363 of JARVLU010000952.1, read as the reverse complement.
CTTGATTTAAAACAGCAAGAAGAAGAAGAAGAAGAGAAAACAGAGTGGCATCACCGTTTGTTCTGGAGGCAAGTTTAGCCCATTTCCTTCTTCTGACAATGTTGCGGTTACAGTATCGAATGTTGCTTCTGTTTGGAGAAGTGATGGCAGAGGTGAGGAAAGAGCGCCAGGAGCCATTTTCTAGCCTGAGCATTAAAGATGCATTGCAGGTGCAGGGGTTAATGGGAATGTGAGGTTTGGGAAACCAGATGTCACTCCAGGCAGGTGATTTTAACAAGTTTCTCGCTCCAAGCTGACAACAACTGCGTCCTCCTGACTGACACCCCCAGCCCCCTTCCTTTGAACCAGACTCCATTTTCTTTTGAGCAAGTCTGAAATGCCAAGAACGTAATAAAATCAGAAACTTTTAGGCAATCACTCTGAGGACAGAACTGTTCTGATTTCAACATTCTACCTTTACTGTATATGAATAACCTCCAGAAGTCTTAGAAGCGATCAGTACGCCAATGTCCCCCCACCTCTGAGGTTATAACGGTTATAATTTTCAGGATGAGTGTTTTTCTGGACTGGAGTCAATCTTGGCTTTGGACACCATGGTCAAGTCAAGACAAATGTATTTATAAAGCACACTTAAAAACAGCAGCTGATACTAAAGTGATTAACAATAAGACCAAAGGCAGTAATTATGAAAAAATAATAATTAAAACCATCAAAAGAAAAACACAAAACAATGAAATAATAAATCAGATCACCCCGTGTTAAAAGCAGAGAAAACACGTTTTTAGGAGAGATTTAAAAACAAAAGTGAAGTGGACTGTCCATTGATGGGAGCCAGATCCAGAGTTTAGGGCCCAAGACTGAAAAAGCCCGATCTCTGAGCTTCAACCTGGTTTTTGGTACAAACTAAAGCAGCTGGTCAGATCATCTCAAAGCCCGAGAAGGAACATATGGTTGAAGAAGGTCAGAGGGATATGAGGGTGCAAGGTCATTTATGCACTTAAAGGTCAACAGAAGAATTTTAAAATCTATTCTGATATGTACAGGGAGCCAGTGAAGAGAGGACAAAACTGGTGAAATATGCTCAAACCTATGAATTAAAAGCCGAGCTGCAGCATTTTGGACGAAATGGAGACGTGAGAGGGAGACCTGACCCACCCCAACATAAAGAATGTTCCAGTAGTCTAGTCAGGTTGTAACAAAAGCATGGACTATGTTTTCAAAGTCAGATGGGCTATACAGCTAAATTGCTCTGGGGACCACATTTACTAAAAGCCAATAGCTCAGGAGCCAGAAATCCAGCAGTTATTGTCATTAATTAAGCTTGTTTAATGGTTTAAAAGCAAGTTTTTTTTTTAAATGAACCCATTGGTGGGCCGAACTGAGCTCACCAGTGAGCTTGATTTGACCCATGGGCCACCATTTGAATAACCCTGGTGTAAATGCTGCCACACACCAAAATGGAAGTCAGCATGTTGCTTATTTTTCAAGTTGTCCAGCTCAAAAGATGAAGGGATGGATGAAAAGAAGGTACTTTCAAGTCCCCTGTTGCCTTTGGGATGGAGAACAACAAGACTATGGTGAAGGTCACAGAAACAAACTTCAAGGCCAAGGTTCTTTATTGTCATTTGCATCTCATGTGGTACATGTGGTGGAACAAAATTGTGTACACAGGGTCCCAGTTACATTCAACAAAAGTATGAATTGTAAAAGAAAAATAGCAATAAGATCTAAGACATGAACTAAGAATACACTAATGGTCAGTGTTGCTGTCATTTGTTGCCCACACATTTTAGGTTTCTATCGGCTTAATGACAAGAGAAGCAACATTACAGCAACATTACCATTTTGTTAACAAGTTGGATCAATCAAAACAGACCTTTAGCTTTATGACCAGACATTTCTATACAGTATCATTTCAAAAGATCAGAGATTTGTGTGAGGATCTATATTGCTTGGAACACAACAAAATGATAAAAAAAACCTGGTTAAATAATTTAATCTGGACCAGAACTGTTTTTTTGTTTGTTTGTTATCTGCCTGGATGACTGAGCCTACAAGCCTTCTTACAACATAATGATGTGTCATGGGTGACCAGAACCTTTGCAATGTCATCAGTTCCATTCAAACCCACAATGTAAACTTCATCAAGTGTTAACAATCATGTCTATTGTGTCTTTGAGACATCCTCTGTGTCTGGTGACCTAAAGTCCCTGTTTGGATTGATTGTTGAATGAGTTGAGTTTAATCACCTGCCAAATAACACTTCTGCTCCATTCATGATGCTATTACTAACAGTATGCTCCCATACTTCCTGTTCTAGATGTGTCAACTTTGTGCTAATTGAATCATCATCAAACTATACCCAAATCAGACCTCTCCTTCTGGGTTTTTAATTAGTATAATTTGTGGCTGCAGTCTGTGGGTGATCAAATCTAGAGTTAATGTATGGTAAACTGTTCGGACTGGTGTTTCCCTCAAGCAGAAACACTCATTTTGAATGGATACAGTGAAAACAGAAGGGGTCCAAGAATTGAGCCCTGTGGAACCCCGCAGGAAAGAGGTGCTGAAGGAGATAATACATTACCAACATTAACATAAAAGCTACTGTCACTCAGATAAGAACAGAACAATTCTATGCTGCACCTGTAATCCCAACCCAGTGTTCCAACCATGATATAAGGACACTGCGGTCAGCAGTTTCAGAAGCAGCGGTAAGGTCCAGGAGTACAAGAATCACAAACTCACCAGAATAATTTGCTAAAAGAATATTGTTACATACTAAAGCTGTTTAGGTGCTGTGTTATTGTTTGAAACCAGATCTCAAAAATTCCATTCTCATTCAAAAATACATTTAATTTAAAATGTTACATAAACATTTATTGTGTTTAAATTATGATAACTCCTTATAGAAGGGCATAGACAGACTTCACCATCTGCGGACGGTGCAAAACACAGCTACTCAACTTTTAACCAAAAAAGAAACCGTGAGCGTAACCATCAGGGTTGGATTCACTTCATGGCTTCCTGTGCGCTACAGGATTTTTTTTAGACATTTTATTGATGGTTTTTAAGACCCTGTGTCTGGCTTCATCTTCTCTTTCTAAAACACTGACGTGAAATAACCAAATGCTTCTAGAGGATCCAACATCCAAACTTCTGTCGTTGCTGCTCCTGTTTTATAAAACATTTTACCTCTCCTTGTAAGATCTGCCCAAACCTTATAAAACTTTAAGATGCTCTTAACTCTCCTGCTGCCCTAGGGTTAAAATGACCTGCAAGGAGGCCTCAGTGTTGAGGCCCATTGTGGGTTGTTTTGACCTAAGGGCAGCAGGAAAGTTCAACCCCACCCTGATCACAAGCATTTAACTCAAATAGAGCTTGGTTATCTTGTACCTTTTTATTATCACTTTTTATCTTTTAAGGTTTTAGTACCATTATTCTTCGTATTGCCGTTTCTACAGCGCAGCACTTTGGTGTTGCTTGAGAACAAAACGACATTGTAGCACAGATTACAACGAGTTGACTTTTTGAAGTTCTGCTTCAAGTAGAAGTGCAACCAAGTCACATGTGGTTTCAAAGATATCCATGTTTATTTACTTGCTCATTTGGTGTATTTGTCCTTTGGGGCCTAATTCCTGTAAACACAGCTTTATCTGCAGAGCCACGTTGTTCTGTTATCTGCATCCTGTTTTTTTCTCAAACTTCCCCTCGGCGATCAGGGAGTTTAAAGTTTCATCTAATCTAATGTGATCTTTAGCGTTGGCATGTAAAATACAATACCCACGCAGGTGAGAAGCAGCTTCCTTTCTACCTGTGAATTCTTATCAGCCGGTCTGAGGCATGCCTTTGAGTTGTTGCATGGTTTGAAGAGCTCGACGGCAACTCACAGACGAGACGCGGCACCAGAAAGCCCGATGTCAAACACAACACCTGATAGCTCGGGATTGGTTTCTTGCTGCATACCTCCTCCAGGTGTAAGACTGCTTAACCCCCCCGCCCCCACCACCACCACACATCCAGAGCAATTCTGGGTTGGGGGTTCTCACTCAGCTCTCAGTCAGAACAACAGGGAGAGACTTTGTCCACTAAAGATATGAGGTCTTATAATCAGAGCGTGAACAAAGATGAACATTTTTGTTGTTAGAATTAGATTGAAAAGTATTAGATTTATTAAGATATATCATATATAATGTTCATACATATATACATTTTAGGACACAGTAGATAATGGGGCAGCACGGTGGTGCAGTTGGTAGAGCTGTTTCCCCTCAGTCTCTGAGTATTCACTCTTGTGATAGTATTTTTAACATAACACTGTTAGTATCAGACTTTCGGTGCTGTTCTGTTTCCAAAAACTCTACGCTCCTCAAACCACCCTTCTTAAACTTCTACCTGTTGCTTTCGCCTCCTGGCTCCAGCAGCAGCTGTTCCTACTCTTTATTATCTCTTAACTTTAGCTGTGTTGTAGTGCATTTGTAAAATGGATTAAGGAATTATTTTATTTTGTGGAGTTTATTTCATCTTTTGTTTTCACAGGACTGTCCCTCTGAGATGCAAGATCGCTTCTTACAGGGAATCCTGGTCAAGATGATGGAGTTGTTGTTTTTCTTTGAGCTGCTCCCTTCGTCAGGGGTCGTCACAGCGAGGGAACTTGCATTAAAGATTTGTTATTTATTTATTATTTATTTATTCATTCATTTCATTTAAGCTAAAACAAAACTTGTTCCATACAGTTAAAATAAGATACATATAAAATGAAAGGCAGCAGAAGAAGAACAAATTCTTA
>JARVLU010000952.1:3776829-3791525 GCA_031762415.1 Simpsonichthys santanae | reverse complement strand
CCACTTATTGCTACTTGTCCCAACTTTTTTGGGATTTGTTGACATTGTGAAATTTTGAATCAACATATTTTTCCTTTAAAATGTTACATTTACTCAGATTAAACTTTTGACCCAACTTCATAAAGATGTAAGAAAACAGTGTAAGCATCACACACAAAAATACAGCGATCTTTATCCTTCTCATCACTGCAAGGAAACTTACAATAAGCTGTCAGTATTCTGCTCAAGCTCTGATAATCATCATTACTTGCGCTAATATTGTTTTCACTGCTGAAAAAACATCAGCCTGTCGCGTGGCGCCAACCGCACCTGAACGTAACATCCGCCTGAACGTAACATCCGCCTGAACGTAACATCCATGGAAGGGGGGCATGAAGGGACAAACTACCTACCACTCATATTTTGCTTTCACTCGGACATAAAAACAAGCACCCCCCAAAAAAGCGACATTGTTCAAAACAAGCCCAGAAAAACGCAACCCGCGACTTGTAAAAATTTTAAGCGAATTTAGGAAATTAAAGAAGCCTAAAGTTGCTTATTATAAGCGGACTTGGCAACTGTGACCGCCGCTCGATTTCCTCCCCAAATTACTCGTCCACTCTCATTCTCAGGTTTTAGTCACTGTTTTCTTCAGAAGACAGAAGAACTGTACCTTTTCACTTTTGACCTGGAGTCTCTGGCTCCATCCTTCTCCAACAGTCTTTACATCTGGGAATCATTTTACTGTCTCGATGTCCGTCGAGACTGTTTGACGTGCCCTCGTTAGTGTTAGAATGTGAACAAACGACTCGTAATTGTTGGCAACACATGATCATGAAGACTTCACTCATTTGTACAAATTATGGAGGCAACTTTTGGTAGTGAATGGTGTGTATTTAATTGATTAATAATTACAATTTAATTAACATTTAGATGACAAGCAGTTTGTTTAGTTTGCAGACGTTTTATCTTCAACATGTAACATGGTGCTTCATGTCGTCATTTATGTTAACAGAATGAAAAGGACTCCAAAGAGGAAATATTGAAAGCTTTCCGGCTGTTTGATGACGACGGCACAGGAAAAATAACGTTCAAAAACCTGAAGAGAGTCGCCAAGGAGCTGGGAGAGAACCTCACCGACGACGAGCTGCAGGTAAACCATTAACAGGTTAATTTATTTTATAGTTTCAAACCTTGAAAACATCTCAAACTCAAGATGTCTCACTCAGATTATGTGTTGGGAATGACTCTCAGCTACTTCCACGTCAAATTTTAGCACATTTTCTAAACCGATTTAAATTAAATTCATTTTTATGTTTTTAAAGTGACTTACCTGTGGCGGCCATCATGAATTAGTTGTCTCTAAAGTCAATCAGCTGCAGACGAACAATTCAAATTTACTGAAAGTCTCATTAAATCTGTCCAGTGGTTCATGGGATATTCTGCTAACAGAGGTCACTCCAAACGGTGGTAAAATTTTAAAGATCTTGTGCGATCAATTGGTGCTTAGAGTATGAGTTGGGGATGATTCGCAGCTACTACCACAGTACATTACAGCTCAATATTTGCTAATTTTGGCCATTTAATTCTAGCAAAGAACCATAAACATTTGAAACCCCAAATAAAATATATTTCTGTGGAGATTAAGACATTCTGTGACTCTGCAGACAAAACACACAGTCGTCTGTTTTAAATAAAACGTTTCTAATAAATGAGCATCAGACTGATGTTAATCCCTCACACGTTACGTGTTAAAACACCTTTTTTAATCTTAATATGTTAATTTTACGACACGTGGTTCAACTCACGGTCAGTTTTCCTCAGTGTGCACATTCAGTTCACGTTGGTTTAAATCACTACTTTGTTTCTCTTCAGGAAATGATTGATGAAGCAGACCAAGATGGAGATGGTGAAGTCAGTGAGGAAGACTTCCTGCGGATAATGAAGAAGACCAATCTTTACTGAACGTGTCGGCGTTTAAAACAGACGCCTTCTTAATTTCACTGGTCTCAGTTCAGTTTTTCTTTCCAGGCACTGAGGCAGAGTTTTTTTTTTTTGTACATGTTTTTTATTAAACTTTATCTTTGCATGATTGTTTTTCTACAAAACAAATAAATATTTTTATCATACGTATTTGCCTTCTGAAGTTTAATTTTAAATTTTTACCCATTTTTTTCCCCCACCCTTCTTGGTTTGATGTAAAATGTGAATTCATGTTTCACCGTCATGAAGACCAGTTTGTTGTTCCACAGTTTAAAAATAAAATCCAAAATAAATATAAACTGGCATGGACAACAAATGAAAGTGGCTGAAATTAAATATTTTGTAGCAACACATTCTGTCAACACAGACTGGCCCTAAGATATTCTTCCAGAAACGGGTTCTTGTAAAGATCAAATTAGGTGAACTTTAGTTTTTGTTTTGTTTTTTCAAAATATATGCTATTAAATATATGTATATGTGTACTACACACAAACAGGATGCAGATATACACAAGATCATTTTAATTTCAGCACTGCATGGTACCAGTTTATCTGCATTTGTACTTATTCAAATTAGGCGGATGAGAAACTTGTAACTTTTGAGGGTTTTTATTAATTTTCACTGTGTTGCATCTTTCAAAGCATAACATGGTAAAGAGTCAAGACTAAGTTGGTTTTGACTAATCTGGATTATGTTGCTGTAAACAGAAATGACTCGTGTGAAACTCGGATGAGTAACTCCGTAAAAGTCACTCTCACTTTGGCTTTTGACTTGAACTTGGTTCAGACAAAACTGAGCAGACTCATTTATCTACACATTTTTTTTTTTATCTTCTTATAGGAAAGATGCTCTGATTGATTGTAACATGCAGCGGAAATCGCTGTTTTTGTCCAAAACGTTCGAACCTTGTTAAAATAAAAACAGGATACGTGCTGACGTGTCTTTCCGAACCGTCAGACGTCTATTATTTTGAGGATGCTTACGACTGATTGTGAAAGTTGTGATAACCCGTTTCAGACAACATGGAGCGCTCGTGGAAAATTTTTGACATTTTCCCTCAAGTTGAAATCCATGTTTTGGAGAAAAACAATTCCACAACGCTAACGTCTTTCTTAAACACTTGTTTATTACATTATTTTAGTCTTGAGCGTGTATGATTTATACGTCCTCAGCAGGATTACTAGTTTTAATTTGAAGTTGATGAGACGAAACTTGGAATTGCTACAGATGAGCCAAATCAAAAGGCCAGTTCTCAGACGTCTGGTCTGTTTTACCTCCCATGACTCAAATCCGTCCACCTTGTTGAAGTTGAAAGTGCAAAACTCACCAGGTGAAACACAGATCTGAAGCTCGCTTTGAGTGAACTGAAGAATCAAATAGGCTCTCAGTGACTTCTGACCCGATATTCTCCAAGTCTGTGACAAACCGAGTCCTAACATTAAAACTCGAGATCAGAAGAGAATCTAACACATTACACAAAGTAGATTTGTTTTATAATGAAAGTAAATTATCATTAAGACAAAGGTCCAATGTTAACTCAGTTTTACAAATATTGTGCAAAGTCAGTTTTTTTATTTTTAAGTTTGCTTTTTAATATTGGAGTCAACTCTGTTTTAAAAAAATCACAGGGGATTTTACTCCAGGTTTTTGGATGTTTTTAAACAACTATGGTTGAGAATGTTAACTGCCCATGAACCATGTGTTTGAGTTAGAGGTCTTTTCTCTGTCAGAGCTGAACAAGGAGATGATTTGATCCTGCATGTGCAGCTGGGTGGCCGAGGTCATCAGTGTGAGCTGTGAGAGCTGATAAGTTCATAAAAACAATTCTCGCACACATTTATACGCGTGCCCGTGACAGATTCTCGTGATGGATTCATGATGTAGAACTTCTGTACATCTGTGTAACGTGTAGTAAAAGTCTGTCCTTGCAAGTAAAACCGGTTAAAAAGTTTCTCGAGTCCTCGAATGTCATTTTTTTCAATAATATAAAATGAATAGAGGATATTTTCATCCATCAGTAATCACTGGAGGTACGCCGATCTACAACTGATAAAACTTTGGAGTGGTCCCAGTTCACGACGGCCACAGCAGCTAATCAACATTCACAAACTCAAAATATCTACAACTCAAGTGAACTTCAGAGATACTGAGCTAAAGTTTGGTGTGCTAGTAGCTGAGGGTCATCCATGGCACACACCCTGAGCACTACACACCTGAACCTGTCTGTTCGTAAAACCTTGGCATCAACGGTGCTGTCAACACCGTCTGTTGCTAAAATAAATCAAACCTTCCATTAAGATGTACTGCAGTCCCTCGCTACTTCACGGTACGTTGCACACGGACTCGCTCTATCGCGGTTTTTCAAAATAAGACTGTACAAGACACAACTGACTGATTGATGGGTGAGTCGCACAATCTGCATGTAATTTTTATTTAAAATAGCTTGTTTTAAATTATTTAGCACCTGCTGCACAGCCGCCAACTCCTGCAGCTGATCAGCTGTTCTCCATGCAGAGCGGAGAAGTGGGCGTGGCCAAGAATGCGTGCAGGAGGCGGAGAGCAGCTGAGGCAGAGAGAGGTAAATCATGACATTCTGTGCTCTTGTAGAGCGTTTAGAGCAGGGCTATTCAACTGGAGGCCCGCGGGTCGACTTCAATCTGGACCACATCATAAAAAAACAAAGAAAAAAAAAATCAAATTTTGGGGTGTGGGGGGGATCTGAGTTTTTTTATGGCATTTATGATTCAATGCAATAAAATAAATAAATTTAAAAGGTAACAGATCATTGCAAACTTTGGTTTATTTACATAATGATTTTAATCGCTGGATGTCCGGCCCCCGAGCTGCTGGCTTTTAGAAACTGTGGCCCCCTGAGCAGCTTTGTTGAACAGCCCTGGTTTAGAGTCTAGAAACATCGTTTAGAATATTGCAAGAGTGTGGGAAGGGTTTCAAACGCCTTATACACTAAATATATCTATTTGACAATTGTTAAATTTCAAACAATATTATCGTTTATTGCAATAATGTCTGAGACAATTAATCGCCCAGCAAAAATTGTTATCATGACAGGCCTATAAATAATAAAATAAACTAATACTTGTACTACTATCACAGTCCTTCAGGGTACGGCTCCCCCGTGATAAACGAGGGACTACTGTATGGTGGTAAACTGAGCATTCATAAGTGTCCTTATTTAATAAGCTCATTCATTCTTCTAGAATCTGTCCAGACAACCTGACTGAACATTTTGTTGATTTATTTACCTGGATGAGCTTATATCAGGACATTTGTTAACTCCTTTGGCCAGGTTGTCCTCAGGCTGGTTCGGTGAATAGCAGGCGGCCATCAGGGCACTAACGATCGATTGTTAGACTGTTGGTCCTCCTTTTACATGTGAAAAGCTAGTTTCTGGAAGTCCCCAGCAGACTGGCTTAATCCACTTTTAAAAGGTGCTATTTATACGAGTGAGTTTGTTGGCAGGCCTCAGACTGATGACGTTTTTCGGATGAAAGACGAAGCGTTTCAACCATAAAGCGTCTGTCCAGATGACCTGACTTGTTTGTGAGCATTTATAAGGTTTGACCCAAAAAGCTTTAACTAATTTCTTCTCAACAAAAGATATTCGGTCTGAAACCGGTAGCGGGTGATACGCATCCATTTAAGGAACGCTGGACTTTTAATTTAAACGAGCAAACCCCAACCATGAGCCACGATTAGCTTTATTGCTTTGATCACACAAGTCTTGGGAAGCACTCGTGGTTTTGTGAGACTGCTGAAAAAGCGTGAACATACTTTAAAACAAAATGGTAGACGTAGGTAACACTTCCTAATAATGACGAAGAAGCCTCCGGTGTCATTTTAAATTGAGTTTAATCGAACAGCCTTCGCAGCTCAGAGCAGGTACTTCACCTGCCCAGAGGAACATTTTGTTCTTCAGACCGTGGATGTCGCCTTTAGATCAGAACTTTCCAATAGGAGTTGGACGTGTTCGTGCCGTGGCAGTTTCATGGCCTGCAGCCCCTGTCAGGCTGTTATTCCCCTTCTGCTGTGGTTTAACAGCATTCACATAACACCCAGTACTCCCACTGCTCCGCCGCTTGGCTCGGTTTTTTCTTTCCCATTAAACGATCACTTTCCAAAACAGCGAAGCGCTGCTCGCTGCTGGTAAACGAAAGATTTTTAACCCTTAAAGGTCAAGGATGTGTCACCAGATTGTCAGGAGCCCCCTTTTTGAGCAAGAAAGTTCTAGACAAAGTAATAATCGTCATTGTTCCTTGAAGCAACGGACCGACTGCTGCTGTGGTACGTTTGCTCTTTTACTCTCCATCTGTTAGAGATTGCATATTTAAATTTTTTTTAAAGAATTTTAGGTTAAATTAAATATTTTATGTGTTGAGATGTAATCAGCTTTTTATCCTAGAGGATCTGTTGTTTTTATTTGAACCTGTTTGCTCATCTCTTATCTGCTACAATCAAAAAGGAAACTCTGTGTTCAAAGTTCCAAAAGATGTTTCAGCAGATGTGACATGGAACCATTTTTTTTTATTTAATTATTGAATAAATCTTAGATTCAAATGCTACTTTTTTTTTTCTCTCAAGTTCCGGTTCCACACCTGACTGAACCGACATGTTTAACCCGTTAAGGCAGGTCCGTTTCCACTTCCTAACCAATCACCTTTAGACATTTACGTAAATCAGACGCGGTCGGCGTCGAGCAGAAACCATCTCTAGAACCGTTCGGGAAGTGAGAAAAAAAACAACAACTGTGGTCAGAGTTCTGCGAGCGTTGGGTCAGATGAAGAACAGATAACTCGTGTCAAGACAAAGAAAAGTGACAGCTTTAATGAAACCTCGTTTTCTTTTAAAGCTTCCCCAATGTTCGGCCATAAAACGAGAATAAAGTCAAGAGTGACAGCAGCTACGACAAAATTTATGTCAAACGTTTCTTATCCAGAGCAATAATGTATTCGCTCACGTGTGCACTGTTAGCAAAATATCTCAAGAATTAGAGAATGAATGAAGCTTGGATGAAGTAATCACTGAGTTGACCTGTACAACTGAATTACTTGTGGTGGTAACAAGCAGCTCACACTGCAGACACAATGGCTCCAACTCAGACATATTAACAATATGGAGCTAAACGCTGGTGTGGTAGTAGCTGAGAGTGACTCACAACACAGAAAATTATTATTTTTCCAGGTTTTACCAAGTAACTCGTAATGAAAATTAAACAGCAGCTTTTTGATCTCATTACACTCGTAACCTTTTCTGTACATTTCTGTGCAACGGTTTCTCTCGACTAGAACTTTAACAGGAAGGATTTTTTTTTTGTAAATTTATTCCATTAATAATTCTTTATTTTGACATTAATAAACGAAAACCTTCAGGCCTTCAACTAAATTAGAAATATGTAGTCTTTTTAGTCTTTAACTTTAAAAAGTACGTGTGTCAAACAGGCCAGTTATTTGCATAATTAATGAAAATTATCGACCTCATTTCCATTTATCAGCTTTATCATTTCTTCGTCTTTTTCTATTGAAGACACTGGATGACAAAAGGTTAAACTCCGGTGCTCTTCACTGACCCCTCCCTTCATCTTTAAAATCAGTTTTAACCGTCTAAAATTGTGTTTTTTGGATCGTTAAAAGCAGCTAAACTGAGAAGCTAAGCTACGAGCTAAGCTAACAGTCTGACCTCGGGAAAAAAACCTCCGTCTTGTCGAAGCTCCAAAATTCATGGATGAAACTCGTGCCTTTGTGTAAAAAGTTGTTTTTCTCTGCAAAAAGAAGCTGAGAACTTGTTTACTGATTTTTTAAATTAAAAGCTTTGTGTGAAAAATGCTAAAGAGCTCAAACCACATCAAGCATCCGCCATTTTGAGAACTGAATAAAGGAAGGAGAGACAGCCCACATGTCACGTCAAGGGGCCTCCCTCCCATTTTTCTTAAAGCGACATGCTGCTTGCTCCCTCACTATCCATCCTTCAGTTCAGTCTTATACTGCCATCCGGTGGTCAAAAAAGGTATTACACTCAAAATTTACCAACATTTCTTCTTAAATTTGACATAATTACTAATTATTGTCAAATTTCAAACTATATTATCGTTTATCGCAATAATTTCTGAGACAATTAATCGCCCAGCAACATTTATCGTGACAGGCCTAGGTTCAGCTCTTCACTTTAAATTTGAGTCTTTCTCCAGAAGTTGTTCTCGAGCAAACATCCAGAATGTGTTTATTCACGGTAAATTCTCTGTTAGTGGTGGACATGCCGGCTGTCTTCGATTGCCTTTTCAGGCCGGTGCCGTCCTGGCAGCAGAGAGAAATCGCAGGCCAGACCTGGAGTTACTGTAAAACACTAGAAAAAGTTCAAGGAACTCCTCATAGATGAGCTGTGTTGTGTATAATCAAACAGATGTTGACAGGTAGGAACAAAACTCTTTCACAGGTTTGGGTCCAGATTAGATTCATCAGGTCCAGATCTGGACCTTGGCCCACCTGATGGGGTTCAGTTCTTCATGCTGTGGTGCTGATTGAAACCCACTGACCTGTCAGACAGGAGCTTTTATTCTGTCCATCGATTCGAGCCGCGGTGGAGTTCCTCCTGTGTCTCCTCCCGCTCCATTGAGCCTTGGCCAACCGTGACCCTGTCCTCGCTCCAACAGTTCTCCTGACTCACTGACTTTTAATTCCCTAAAGACCTCGCAGACCAGAACCATCTCAGCAGCTGGATTTAAGACGCCGCTGTCGCCCGACGCTCGTTACGGTTCAGCTCTCGTCAGTTTCACCTGGATTTATTCACCTGCTCATTTAATTTAGCTTCTAAAAATGTTAATGACAAAACGTTCATTTCCTGCCTGATGTTTGCCGCTCGCTGCCAGGTGCCGGTGCAACGAGGTGATTAACGTTTTCCACTCCGCCTGTCGGAGCGTGTGATCTTAAAACTGATCAGTGTAAATTATTATATCCCTGCACAGAAAACATTTAAATACTGTTGATCTGCTCTGAATTATTCCCAACAACGCCCAGAATCACTCCCCTTCAGCTCTTCTAGCTAAAAGTCTTTCAAACAGGATGAAACAGATGTTCGTTGATTATTTCTGGTAATAAACCTGACGTTGTTAGAAAGCAGCAGAGGATATTCTGCTGTTGACTCTTGGTTTGTGTCATTTATTACATCGTCTGATTGAAGTCTGAAGAAAAACATTGGAAATGCAACAAACAGGGACTCGGCAGCATGCGGAAGAACCATATACAGCCACAAGAGCCTGGCTCCTCCCCCTCGTGCTGCTCACCAGCTTTTATCGTAAGCCAGAGGATGTGGTTGTCGGTCATTCTGGGCCAAACGGCACCATGAAGCTGGTCCACGGCTCAAACAGCCTTCAGAAATGTACCCGTTTCGGCCATTTTGTTTTAGTTTCACACGACAAACGAGAAGTGCCCCCGGCGTCGTGTCCAGTCATTAAACACGAGCGCTTTATTCAAACCGGACTTGGTCTCGGTGGACGGAGCAGATTCTGCTGGCAGGCAGGAACCGGACGGCTTCGTGAGGCTTCAGGAACTTTGCAGCATTTGAAAATATCAGCCGAGGTTTACGGGTGCCTTCGAAGCGGGTCAGCCGATGTATCAAACGGCTGTAGGAGCGTGCACGTGCTAAGTGCATGCACGAGATGAAACGTGCCTCGAACACTGCCGTCTGTGTGTCCCACATTCTGGAGCTGCTCTCGCCGCTGAACCTCTTCGGCTCGTTTTAGCCCGAGGGTCCAAATTCCTTCACAGCGCCGCAGCCGAAACGCGCCACCAGCTCAGCGGTTGTAGTCGCCCGAGCGTTTCGGCTCGATGCTTCGGCGTGTTCGCCCAAACTGCCTTTGAGAGTCTCTGTGCATCAGCCAGTCACTTCCTGTTGGAGTGATGTGCAGCCTGGAGTTCCCACAATGCTTTGCTGACGGCTGAAACCTTCCAGGAAGCGCACAGACGAGTCTGAGAACTTGGTCCCCGTCGGCAGGAGCGTGCACGTGCGTGCACGGATGCACTTAAAGTGGACGCCGTCCCACCCTGGGCTCCCCTCCGTGTCAGCAGGCGTTAGATCAAACTGTCCGTCTCGCGTCTCGCTCCTTTCTCTTTTCATCTGTTCGGCACCTGCAGCTCTTTAGCTGCACGAGCGCGCGCGTGCACAGCTGCTGCCGGGGGTCAGAGTTCAACCCGCTGCAGCTGTTTACAGCCGAACCTTTGGCTCGTCGTAGCTCCGCTCCGGCGTCTGGCTTCACGTGACGTTTTAGTGCAAACACGGGAAAGTGTTGCACGGAGCACAGAAACGTTCAGTTTGATTTGCACGTGGGTTCTTGCACGTACGGTAAAAGTTTGACTCGTGTTTTATAATAATAATAATTTATTCTATTTGTACCTCCCTTTACAGTTTACAATCTCAAAGTGCTACGATATAAAACATCTAGAGAATAAAAAACTAAAAACAGCTCAATTAAATGTACATTTAATCACTAGAATATCTTTTGAATCAAAATCTCTTCAGTCATTTCTTAAAACTGTTGTCTGGGGTAGGTCTGTCACGATAAACGATAAATCAATTAATCGCATGATAAATTAAATTATCAACTATTTCTATTTGAGCTTCGAGCTCTTTTGTCGTCTACAAAATCAGAAAATAGTCGTCTTTCTAAGGATTGAAGTGACTAAATTAAGCTGTGGGGTCGCCGAGAGGTGCCTCAACTATACCGTATGTTCCAGCCTATAAGTCACTTTTTTTTTTTTTTTTGCCTAATTTTCATGTCCTGCAGCTGAAACACCAAAGTGACATATTTATGGATTTTCTCATGTTTATAAACCAGTTTTTGTTTGAGATATGTTGTCATCCATTCTGACTGAAAAGATTGAACACTCTCATATTCAGCCACTAGATGGCACTCAAGTTGTATGGCATGCTGTTGTGTCATGTAATAGGTAAAAGAGGCGACCTTTGTCCATCTCGCCTGGAGCAACCATCAAGTCAGCTTCATGTCGCTGCAGCGAAATTCAGCTGATTTGACCATTGGAGTGAATTTATCAAGTAAAACTTCAACTGAGACACAAAGTCGAGCAAACAAATATTTATTTTAGGCGCTTATATTGTTAAATTTTGAAGACATGCACGTCCATTCGTCCCTCTGCGCACGTGCTTCCACAAATCGTCTTTTGAAATGCAGCTGATTTGACCGTCAAGTCCTTTTATTAAGCAAAAGTTGGACTGAGACACAACTTCACTATAATTTCAAGCAAACAAATAATTGTTTTAAAGTTTTAACCTTGTTAAATTCTTGTTAAAGCCCTCCTGTGCACGCTCCCGCAGCCGCCGTTTGGCAGCCAATCGAATTTTGGCACAACACCGGACCACATTTCGGGGTTGTCAGAGGTGACGCGTAACAAACGCGACGCGTCCGCGGTGCTTCATGATGGATGCGACGTATTTATGGATGCTTCATTTGGACCCATGAGACTAACGGGGCGGTGCGACGTGTACGTCTGAAAATACGGTAATCGCTCTGCCCCCGAGCTAAAAAGCTCGTAAGTGTTGGACAACTTGTGGTTTTCAGTGTTTGTCGTGTTTAAAGTCGTGGTAAGCAGACAGAAAACATTTGGCCACTTCACCACCGTCCAAGCCCTTGTTGTGGGTTGAAAAAGGACGCGTCGCCTGGAAAGATGATTTTTTAAAATCTTACATGAAATTAAATAAAACGCACGGCGTGCCACAGATACTGTTGGTTCACGTTAAGAGGCGGTGGGAGACGATTTCCCATCAAATCTGTTATTAAATGTTAAATCTGCGGAGGCCGCCACAGCACTCCAACACACGGTGCTTTTATCCTGTTTACAAGATGAACGGGCTGCAGCTTCACGTACCACCGAGCCACCGCGCAGACAAATGGTTCAAAACAGCTGTTGCCACACTCGTCTATTGTTGCTGCTGTCGGTTAATGACAGGAACAGCTGATTGTTGTGTGGTTGGACGATGCTAACGAGCTAACGGTCCAACACACGCAGGCGTGGGAGAACGTCCACGTTGTTTCAGCGGCTGCAGCGAGCGCCGGTGCCAATCAGGAACAGCTCCTGTTTCGTCTTGGCCGTCGATCACACACGTGCACGCACGTGACGGAGAAACCTGAATGTCTCGTGTGCCCTTTGGGCGACAATCTGGTGAAAGTGGGCGTTGCGCGACAGCCGGGCCGGGCGTTCAAACCCCGTCCAGCTCGACCACCTGAAGAAAAACGAGGCGGAGGAGGAAAAGCTGAGCGGACGCATTCCAGAGGAGGTCCTGAACCAGCGCCGGAGCTCAACCGCTGCACTTCTCACTTGATTCATCCGAACTCTTCAGAGAGAAGATATCGTCTAAAAAAAAAATCCACTCACCCCGAGCTCAGTTTTCACTTCATCCTGTGAACATTTACTTTTATTTACATTTACTTTTATTTACATTTACTTTTATTTACATTTACTTTTATTTACTGGCTCCTCCGTTACATTCATTCTAGACATTGTGAGAAAACGGTTCATCCTGGCACCAAAAGACGAAGGCGGGGGATAAAGTTTTTGCTGAACACGTCTTCTGTTAGTAAAATATCTCATGAACCACTACGTAATTTTAATGAAGCGTGCAGTAACTTGTCAAACGGCGTCGGCTTGATTCAAGATGGCTGCCACAGCCCACAAATATTAAAACACCGTTATGAAATATTGACCAAAGACTTGGAGTGGTGGTCACTGAGACTGATCCGCAACACACACTCTGAGCACCTAGATCATTTCAAATGTTGCCATTAACTCATTAGAAATAAGTCCTATTTTTTTTCTGTTAGCAAAATGTCTACTGAGACACTGGACAGATGTTAGTGAATCAAATTCAAGATGGCTGCCAAGGTCAAGTGATCTTAGAAAACGGCCTTAACTCGATCAGTTTTTATTACAGAGCTCAGATTTGGTAACTGATCCTTCAATTTTGCCTTTTTTTTTTTAAAGTAACCATCGTCTTTTAACTTTTGTAAAATCATATTGGGAAAACAAATCAGCCACATATTTATTTTTGTCTGTTTTTCATTTATTTCTTTTGTTACTATTTATTTATTTATTTATTTTGACCTCACAGTAATGTTGCAGTTCTCTAGTGTTCCATCCACAGGGAAATCTCTTTATAAATCCCATAATTATCATATCATAAAATAATAAATTGCTTTCAGTAATGTTTTTATATTTTAAATCTATCTCAGGCAGCACGGTGGCTCAGATGGTAGAGTTGTTGCCTCAGTGAGAAGGTCACCAGTCCAAATCCCGGCTTGGGACCTTTCTGGGTGAAGTTTGCATGTTCTCTTCGTGCTGCGTGTGTTTCCTGGTTGGTGGACCTCGCTGCTGCAGCTCATGTCTGTGAGGGTCAAAGCAAAAAGTGAAACAGGAAGTGGTGTTGTGCATGAGAAGGGTTTTCAAAATAATAATAATTTTTAATTCTTTTGAGAAATTCTCAATGTTGGACCACCGGGCATCACATGTACGTTTGAGTGAAAACGAGGCGTCGCCTTCATCTTCCTGATCTGGAGGGTCTTCACAAAACTGGGTTTAAATTAACGTTCTTTTGAGCGTACAATGTGAGAAAATGTTATTATTTTAAAAAATGACAGTAAACAAACATTTTCTCAATTGTTTTTATAAAAATGTAAATGTGGAGTATTTAAAGAACTGGAAGTCGTTAAGAGTTCATCATCAAAACAATAATTCATTTAAATGTCATGTTTTTATTTCAGGTTGAGACGGCTCTAAAGACGTGGTTTAATGTGGACAACATTATATAAAATATTATTTTTCAGCAGTTAAATCAACTGAGACACAAACTGTCCTCCAGTTAAAGGACAAAAACGTTCTTAGTGTGAGACTCTGACGATGACGAGTGGCGGGCGACATGCATTCCTTCAGGAACCCCTTTGTTTTTTAACGACGTTCGATCAGTCCCGTTCTGTTTTTAGCACAAAACATCCGTTGAAGACGTTTCTCTCCTGTTCACGTCGTTTTGACTCAGTTCTGTCAACGAGCTGCGTCTGAACTCCTCGAGACGCCATCATGAGGAGGATGAGGAGGATGCAGTGTTTCACCTAGACAGTGGTGATGATGCAATGACGATTGTGATGATGATGATGATGATGATGATGATGTGATGAGGATGATTAGGATGATGTGATGAGGATGATTAGGATGGTGATGATGATGATGTTGTGATGTGATGATTAGGACGGTAATGTGATGAGGATGGTGACGATGATGTGAAGATGGTGATAATGGTGATGATGTTGATTTTGATTATGATGATAAGGATGGTGATGATGATGATGATGTTGATAAAAGTGATGATGTGATGATGATGAAGGTTAGGATGATGTGATGAAGATGTGATTATAATGATGATGGTGATTAGAATGATGAGGATGGTGATGTTGATTATGATGTTTAGGATGACAAGGATTGTGATTATGGGGATAATGATATGATCTGATGATGATGATGATGATGTGATGAAGATGGTGATGAGAATGGTGATGATGGTTTCATGGTGATGATGAGGATGAGGATGATTATGTGATGATGATTCATTTGTGAAGCATCACTAAATAAGGCAATGTTTGTGTGTGTGTGTGTGTGTGTGTGTGTGTGTGTGTGTGTGTGTGTGTGTGTGTGTTTTGAGGGGCGCATGGCTAATTGGCA
>JARVLU010000952.1:3725982-3740107 GCA_031762415.1 Simpsonichthys santanae | reverse complement strand
TCACAGACTTCCATCTCACTCATGGTGCGGCCGGAACACTAACATACCGCTAAGCATTATGGGAAAGACATAACACACTCCCCGTAACCGGTACAGTATATTGTGGCCATAGGGGGCCGTGTTGCATGAACTGTTGCAGGTCACAGAATATGGTGTAACAACGGGTTCAATCGACTGAACCAGAACCAGCACCCACTCACCTTGTTTCACAAACAAAAAGCAAAAAATATGAATCTCTAAACCTATAAAACAAAACTAGAAACATAATTATCTGTAAAACTAAACCTAATGTTCTCAGGCAGCTGATCTGTGTGCTCGTGTTGACTGATTTGTCTACAGCAGGTGATTTGTGCATGTGTGTTTGACCATTTGTATGCACAGCATATCCCTCCCTACTTGTGCAAATTGAAGTGTGTACGTTTGAATAACTTTTTATGTGTTTATGACTCTTGTAATATACATTTGTAAAACTTCTGGTATGTATGCTGTTGTAATTGTACTCGTTTAAATCTTGTATGCTTGTGTAATTACTTTGGAGACTTATCTTCATACAAAACATCCTCCCTTTTGTTTTCCCTCTGCATCTTGTCTTCAGCTTCTTTTCAGTAACTGAGATGGAAATGAAACATGTTGTGATGGACATGTAGAAAAATGTTTTTTTTTTGTTTTTTCTTTTTTCCTCATCAGTCTGTGTTCTCCTTTAAGGAACTGGGGAAAACCTGGGAGGAGGTTCAGCGTGAAGATGACCAGGATCTGGTAGATGACAATGAGTAAGTATCCTTAGCAGAAACATGTGAGTCTATCCCATCCTATCTCACTGATGTTCTGCAGCCATGTCCCACCGCGCTCTCTGAGGTCAGCAGACCAGATGCTTCTTTCAGTTCCAGAAACTTGCCGTAAGCTCAGAGGTGACAGGGCTTTCTCTGTTGCAGGTCCAAGACTGTGGAATGAGTTGCCACTGAGTGTCAGGCAGGCTCCCACACTCACAGTCTTTAAGTCTCGCTTGAAAACCCACTTCTATTCTCTTGCCTTTAACACGGTGTGATTTGTTTTGATCCTCTCTGTACTATACAGTGTTGGCCATTTTAGTTAGTTTCTGTTGCTATTTGTATCTATATTTTTATTTTATGTTTTCCTGTCCGCTGTGCTTGTTTGTGTGTGACACAGGGGACATGCTTTTTTGCAGCAGGGAGTAGTTTTATTTTTTCACCATTCTCATTTTGTCGCATGCGTTGCATTAGCTGTTTGTTTGTATCTCTCAGGCTTACTAATAATAAAGTTATGAACAAATACGACCGTCTTGTCGCGGAGCCATGCATGAACTGTGTCGCTCCCCTCTGCGGCTGGACACCACTCACAGCATGCAAGCAACAAAGAGTAAACGCAAAGTGAGAGAGACACCTGCCCCCTCTTTCCTCTTGATGAAATGCTTTAGTTTTATCGATGAGTGCGCTCATTGATCCGGACTTCCTCATTTTGATAAAACAAATTTCAAAATCAATGCAAATCATTTGTCTTTATATATATATATATATATACTGTATTTAGATATACTGTATACTGTATATATAAATATACATACTGTATACTGTATATACACGACACTCATGAGTTAAAATGTTGATCAATTTGAATTTATTATTATTTATTGATTTAATTTTATTTTTCAGTATCAAATGGTCAAAAATGTTTACAATTTAAATAAGGATTCATGTTTTTTTTGTTTTTTTTTCCAGGCAAATCGATGCACTTTACGTTGTTTCTGCTACAGACTAAAAAAGAATTTGAATAAAGTTATTCTTCATTGTAAGTTGATCTATATAATTTTTTCTTTAATGGTAATAAGGACACAACGTTATGCAGAAGTGTAATTATAAAAATTTTATAGACAAATGATACTATTTACAGTCACGGTAAAGAGGTTTTTTTTTTTTTGTGGGGGTAAAAAGAAAAATAATTGAGAAGCTTTAGCTTAACCTCCCAAACGGCTGTGTTGGCTGCAGCTGTGAAGGCGCAGTGGCGTAAAGCAGGTCGAGTGAGGCTTGAAGGTGAATATGGCTTCGTTTTGCCCAGATGTTAAACTTCAATTTCCTGTTTCTACAAGAAAGTTTTCCAGTTTATTTTGTGCTTCATTGAGCCGGGTTCATAAAAAGTGATGAAAAGAAGTTTAGCGTCATAAAAACTAAAAAAAATTTAAAATCTTCTTAAACAAACTTCAATACTGAAGCTCTTAAGAACAGTTTTTAATCAAATTTCTTTAGACATGAGGATTGTTTAGATTCTATAATGATGGACTTGTGTGATTAAATCTGACCTCAACAAGGTTTTTTGTTTTTTTTTGTTTCGGCAACTTAAAATAATCACTTGCGAACATTTAATAATTTAGTTTAATTGTTCAAAAAAAAAGAAAATCAAAATTGGCATCACATGTCATGTTTGCACAGAATGCTGAACACAGACCAAACAACTGTTTTCCACAAATAATGACCACAAAGTTAACAAGAAACACTCTTTATGTATGAGCTCAAATAAATGTACAAACATGAAATACGTCAGAGTATTCATGATCATTACAGCAAAGAACAAAACTACCTAAATCATTTCTGCACAATGACTAGCAAAGAGACCATTGTACAACTACAGTAAAATTAAAACAAAAACATCATCACCAGTGTGCAACTTAGAAATCACCATAATAAGCTTGACTGGCCTAGTAATAAAAATAAAAAATAAAAAAGCTAATCAACACTCATGTTTTCACACTATAATAGAAAAACTACCTTGTAGAACATAAACAGGGATGAATTTTAAACCCTTTTGGAACTGCAATGAAACTTGTAACAGCCAGCAGTCAAGTTTGCAACAAATCGTTCCAAACTAAATGCAGACTTTACGATATCATCACACGACTTTAACGTTTGTTTTGTTTACATACTGAAGTTTTCACTAAGAGAAACCTTTTCCAGCCATGAACCAAAACCCTGCTGACACAGGTATGCACGCAGAATGCTCTTGGCCTCCTGGTACGTCTTTGCCATCTTCTTCAGAGACACAAAACAATAAAAGTAGTACAAACAAAATCAACACTTACAAAGTATTTTTCTTATGTGTAGTGCCAGGAAATATGGAGAGCCGTTCCATTCAGAAATAAATAAATAAATAAATAAATAAATAAAGTGTTATTTTAAATTATTAATAAATATTCATTAAATAAATAAATGTTCCCATGAAAATGTAAATAGTGTATAGGTAAATAGAAATGTTTTGACCCCACCCCCACCAAGATTTTTTTAGTTATTTAATAATGGAGTTTCATTTTGTGTAGGGCTGGGTATGGTTCCAAATGTTTCGATATCAGTACTGGTACCAGTGCCTTCACTTGTGCCCCTTTTCTATTAGTACTGGTGCGGCCCGACTGGACCCGACTCAGCCCGGTTCTGAGGCTTTTCCATTAGTAAGTAGCACGTGTTACTATTTTCAGGACCCTCGGATCTGCGGTTCTAACCTGAACGATCAGGTACTAAAACGTGACGTCAGAACACTGTCGGTCAATGATTGGTCGTGGGCGGAGTCACTGGATCCTCCAGAAACTTCAAAACATTGATCCTCCATTTGCAATTTCTCGGACTGGAGCAGCAGCTGAACCTATTTTAAAGATTTTAAAAACAGTAACAACACCTTGGTCTAATGCTGACATGCTGGCATTTGTTGCGCTTGGTGGTCAACGACAAAATTCAGAGCAAGCTGGATGGAGCTCTGCTGGTCTCACTCGGTCCTCTGCCCATGAGCCTTGGAGCCAAGCCGGGCAGGGCGTCATCTCCCCATCTTTGCGTTCCGCTGGTCACCGCGGAAGATCCTTCGTGGTGCCGACTCGGGGCTCTGGATCCCAGTCTTGCGTGCTTAGAGCTCCACTGGTCACCGCGAAGGATCATACGAGCTGGTGACCCGCAGAAGGCCGTTGCCTTGCCGATGACAAGCGGGCAATATGGAGGACACTGGAGAACTCAGATGAAATACACAGATTTGCTGATGAAACTGAGCATTATATATTTACATTTACAGCCCGCTTTTTAATCCGGGGCGTGATTCATTTGCAGTGTGGACACGGAGTGGAGCGGGTCTCCTCTGTGAGACTGACAGCTGCCAGAGCTTGGGGAAGTGGGAGGGGCTTACGGCATGCTGCTCGTCAAGGTCTCCAGTAACAGAAATTAGTCTCTAGATTTGTTGCGTCACTTAAAAAAAGTCACGAGTCTGAAAACTCGCTAAATAAAGCGAGAAAGTCGCTAAGTTGGCAGCACTGCAGTGATGTCCGTTACTGTGCTCCAGCCCGTGCGCAAACATTGGTTCTTCAAAAAAGTGCCTGCGTGTGTGTTTTAGCATGAGAAATACAAAGTGTGCCATGTGCACGTCATGAAATGTGGGTCTCTCATGGTCAATGCGTGAGAATTGAGAGGCATTGTTTATTTTATTTTTATTAATATTTATCTAACCAGGCAAATCGGGGCAACACAGTGGCACAACTGGTAGAGCTGCTGCCTCTCAGCAAGCAGGTCCCTGGTTCAAATCCCGGTCCGTGGGCCTTTCTGGGTGGAGTTTGCATGTTCTCTCCGTGCACGCGTGGGTTTTCTCCATCTACTCCAGTTTCTTCTCACAGACAAAAACCCACGCAAGCACGAGAACAACATGCAAACTCCACACAGAAAGACCCCAGCTCTAACGGGGGATTGAACCCAGAACCTTCTTGCTGTGAGGCAACAGTGCCAACCACTGAGCCGTCGTGCTGCCATTTTTGATTTAGTTATTGATTTGCCCGGCCTATAAAACTCATGGATGGGCTTCATTGACCCTGATCAGACCCGCCCCACAGGGAAAACCCCGCCCCCTCATTTGAATATAAGAACATGAAATAAAAAGCTATTAAAATGAAAATCAGGGTTAACAAATAAAAACCCCTGAAATATGTAGCTTTACAAAATAATGTCACAAAATGAAATTATGTTATTAAATAAATAAGTAAACCTTGAATTAAATAAAAATAAATCTGGAAATGAATAAAAAATAAATCTTGAAATAAATAAATAAATCTAGGAAAAAGCTAAACATTTTCTATTTAAATGTTTTATTTCATGGGAACATTTGTTTATTTAATAGAATATTTATTAATAATGTTTAAATAACACTATTTATTTATTTAAATTTGAATTAAATGACTCTCCATAAGGGAATAATGAACCCAAACTGTACTGAAACACTAAATCTGAACAACAGTAACAAGATCCTGTTTCCACCAAACTAACCTCTTAGATCTAACACATCTTCACATCTTAGATCTTAGTAATGTTTTATTTTGCATTTTATTGTTGGATGTAACTGGGACCCTGTGAACATAATTTCGTTTCATCACATGTACCACATGTGGTGCAAATGACAATTAAGATTCTCTGACTCTCTAACACCAAGCACGCTGCCTCAAAACTTTCAGACATTTATGATAAATATCGTTTTTTTCTAAAGACATTATTCAGACTTGGTTAAGTTTATTGCACCTAAAGATACTCGAGCAGAAATTTTCTCTTTGCTAGACTTTGTCAAGCACAAATGATGGAATGTAAGATGAAAAAATGTGTTCATAATAAAAAATACTAATGTGTTTAAGCTAAATTAAAAACAAGTAGCTAAAAGTATAAGTGCTTCTTGGCCTGCTGGCCCATCGTCTTCTTGCATCTACAGGGGAACTGTGATTATTATTTACCTTTGCTTCTCTGTACGAGCCCATGATGAGTAGGTCCTCCCTCTGGGCTTCTTTGGCCACCAGCCTGAAGCGGTGCAGCATCGCTGCTTTGCACAGACGGCTTGCCAGAGCAGAGCTACTCTTGAAAGGAGACCTGCAAGAGAACCAGTAACGTACTGTGTTCAGTCCTTCTGTAAGCAAAGGTCAAGAGGTCAGCCGGAGCCAGCAGAGAGCAGACAAATCAGAAAACATGGCAACCTTATGCGATGTTGCTGTAGTTTACCCAGTTTTTAATTTTTTTTAGACAGACTGGACTTTGCAGCCATTTCACAGAACAAGTTTGTGAAAAAGTCTTCTTACTCTTCTATGGTTTTGCCCTCGAGACCATCAACAACTTCCAAAGAGCTGTCTCCTTCACTCCAGTTGATCCCAAAGGTTGGCTCCGAGCTGCCGGTGGCCACAGACGGCACCAGGCTGATATGTGGGCGAATCATGCAGTAAAACATGGGCAGCTGAGAAGTGATTCCTTCCACGCGCTGGTTCACAGAGATCTCCATACCACGAACTTCATGACAGCAAGAGTCACCTGTGTGTTCAGAATATATTATAGTCAACAACGCAGAGGTGGTCTAAAACTGACAGTTGTTACTTTGCAATTAAAAAAATTAATGTTTTTAAGGATGTTCTGCAGCAGTAAAGTAGAAAATGGTACATAGGTACACAAAATATAAAACATTTAATTACTTTGGGTGTTTATACTAAACATTGTGTAGTCTGTTTTTTTGGTTTGTTTGTTCCATTTGTCTAATTATCCTCTGTCGCAGAGAGTAGAGGAGGAATTGAAAATACCCTCCATCCACGTTGTGAACAGGAAAACATGAAAAAATAAGTGAGGTGCTGACTTCCATGTTGGTTCGTGTCTGAGTCTAAGTGTAACAAAGGTCATTAGCAAAAATTAGGTTATTGCATCAAATCCAAGACGGCTCACAAATATACATATACGCACACCAACCACCCCCATCATTGAGGAAAGTTTGCTTTCATTTTTTTTCTCCCTTTTGCTTAAAACTATAAATGCTATAAGGATACTTTTTATTGTACATAAATGAAAGTAAGTTCAGGTACCACATGAAATGCATGTAACGTAGGCTCATCAGGTGGAACCAACGTCCAGTTTCTGTCCATGAGGCTGACACATTGTCCAGTTTGAAGACTTTGCTTTTTGATAAATCCTATAGTTAGGGTTGTTTTGTTATGCTGCTATAGACTTAGACTACTAGAGGACAAACTGACCT
Organism: Simpsonichthys santanae; assembly: GCA_031762415.1. Classification (NCBI taxonomy): domain Eukaryota; kingdom Metazoa; phylum Chordata; class Actinopteri; order Cyprinodontiformes; family Rivulidae; genus Simpsonichthys; species Simpsonichthys santanae. Next base: position 3,733,081 of record JARVLU010000952.1, on the reverse strand, counting down.
AATTTCTTATATGAATTATTCAAATTAAATGGTTTTCTTTTGATACTATCTTAACGTGATTCTTGACCTGCCATTGTGTATCTGTTCCTCTCAAAACCAGCCGGTCAAAGCAGATGGCCACTTGTCCTGAGCCTGGTTCTTCTAAAAGTTTCTTCCTCATGAGGGAGTTTTTCCTTTCCACTGTCACCTTCATGCTTGCTCAAGATGAGAGATCTGCGAGAGTTCTGGAGTTAAACTCAAAACAGCCTGCTCATCACATAAATAATGTTAAATTATTATTTTTGTATATGAATGTTTCTCTTCAGTGCCCCAAGATGAATTCTGTTGTGACTTGGTGCTCTATAAATAAATTGAACTGAATTCTATACTGCCTTTGTGTATTTTTTCATCATCCCAACTCATTCTGTTCTGGGGTTGTACCCTCAAAATGTTCACTCATATTCGTAGGTACTGCACCTGGAATTTCCCTTTTTAAATTATTCTGGACAACTATGACTGCTGTTGCAGATGGGGATACAGGAGAACAAAATTGAACCTGGAAACTATGATACTGCTACACCTTTTGATGTTATCTTGACACATGGGGAATTTCTTGGTGCTTCCAAGCACCCATTTAAAAGCTGACAAGTGCAAGCAAAGGCAAGCTCCTGTGTTTTAAGACGAGGGCCTAATTTTAAATTATAAACATCCCCTTGTCTTTGAAAATAAAGTTAATCTAATTTGTGTCAAATAATTTTCTGTTTATTTTACTAGAATTAATCCAGTTTTTTATGCAGTTTTTAACCAAACAAGAAATCCATGATGTCTTTACTTAAATCTTCAAATGTTCCACAAAGGTAGATTCAGGATTAACCTTTTATTAGATATATATGAAGGATAAGCAGTGCCTCCAAGTCTATAGCTTTTACTTTTTGTGATGATACCGAGGGACTGCACTGTTCTTCAAAAAAAATTACACTTGTTAAGTCCAAGAAGAAAGATCTGACTTGCCTACAAGGATGCTTTGGACATAGACGGGCTCGATGAAGTGGCTGAGCAAAGCTCCTTGGTATCCCAGCACCTGCCATTGTGTGATTTTGTCTGTGGAGGACATGCTGACCATGTTGCTAGCAGAGTGATTGAGGCCTGAACAGAAAACTGAAAAAACCTTTGGAAGAAAGATCCATTTTAAATTTAGTAGCAATAGTAATCACAACGGCAAACAATATCAATTATATTGACCAAAAATACTAATAAAAATGTAGATTTCTATTCCAATTCACAGGGAGAGCAACAATACCTTGCCCTCAACTGACAGGTGTAGACTGATTTCATTCTTGACTTGCCATGCTGAAATGGAGAGAGGGTTCAGGCGCCTGAGAAAGTACAGAGAGATGATTGACACTTCAATAGACATGACTGTTTTGTTTTTTATATTTAACAAAAAATGTGTTACTCCAGAGGACTTAAGAGGTTTGAAAAGAAATGGTCAAATTGTAAGAAGTACTATTTCTGACTTCCACTTCCAAGGCAGCAGCACAACATTGTTCTGAAAACACAAAATTCAATGTGGAGCCACAGTCCCACGACAGTTTCCATCGTAAACATTTGTGGAGTTACGACATGGACAACTTACTGTAGCTTGTCTTACGGATGGACAATTAGGAACAATCTAGAGAAACAGGGTTTGACATTTTTGTGTTACTGGAGCATCAACCCTGAGTATAGATGAGGCTTTAACAAAGGGGTCCCCTGTGACCTTGACTTTTGACCTTGAAATCTATAGAGATCATCCCATGAGTTATCAGGTAGTTATCAGTTCAGACAAGAAATTGTTAAGAAAGACAGACAGTGTTTTAACATTTTACCAGTTTGAGACAGGTGTATAAAAAAATTGTGTTAAATCTGTGATGTAAAAAATGAAGTTTAACATTTTTCTGGATCCCGTTAAATGCCATAAAGTCTCAGTCAATAATAAAACTGCATAAGACATTTAAGGCAGACTGTAAAAAACATAAGTTTTTAAAGGTACCAAACATTTAACTGCACAAACCTCAAACATGAGACAATAAGGAATGAGCGGTGAGCAAATCCAAACAAAACTTACAACTTTGACTGAGATGCACCCTTCGGCAGTTCGTTCACATACAGGTAAAGTGTAACGCCACTTTTCAGACTGAGGAGGTTGCTGCTGCTGTTGTGCTGGAACACTGATTTCTCATTCAGGTTGGCATTTTTGCTGAAAAACAGCAGCAGGTGACGGTACAGAAACCTGGCAACACAGAATGACACGTTATCTGTGTGTGTAATTACCTGCCGTCTCAATAACAGGTGGCAATTTTTCAGCTTACTCAAGTATCTGGCTCCGCCTACTCTTGACTGATCATTTATTTTTTCTTCTTTTGGAGTCAGTCGTGTTTTCTCTTATCCATACTTTTGTATTCTCACTTGTAAATGAGTTCCCGAGGCTCAATGTGATTAAACTGTATGAATAAAAGTTGAATGAATGAAAAAATTTTTTTGACGCGCCGGCACGTGATGAGTCACATGACTGATTTCAGTCATTCTAGCTAGAAAGACACAGCCTCTCAGAGACTCCATTTTAATACAGAGTTTAAACCACACAACAGTTTTGAAGTTGTGTTGATAGAACAAGTAAAACCAAAGTAATGATAAATAATCAACACCACATCTTTTTTCTGAAAACCATCATCATATGTGAAGCTCGTTAAGAGTGAGAGGCTGCAGCAAAGACTGAGGAGAGGATCATGAAGGAGAAAATAAGGCGAGTCAGACAGAGGACTTGGTTGATGAAGAGGGTGATCCTGATTCGTTTCTGAAGAGGAAGAGAGTGGACTGAGCCCCACTAATGTCCCATTTGCACTGCTCCTACTCAGCCCCAACTCCACTCAGCCCGCCACAGAAAAATCGCTACTCCACTGTACTTTTTAGTTGATTCGAGGCCAATTAGGGAACTTGTTTCGTCCCTGCTCCTCTGGTGGGATCGTGCGAGCTGAGTCGGGACCGAAACGTGAATGCAGGACACCGATTGGTCAGGGGGAGGAGTCACTGGACCTCAGAAAACTTTTCAGCGATCCACCAGAGTCCCGCCCACATGTTCGATGTTGTCGGTTCAGGGAGTTGAACCGGCGACCTTTTCGATCACAGGATCACCTTCTCTAGTGTCTGCGCTACCGCTCTCTCCTTGTGAAAACGTTGAAAATTGTGAATCACCCCTAAACTCTCCCGAAAATGTCAAATTTCACGTGTTCACTTTCCCAACAACTATTCTGACACAAACACTCTTATAAAAGTAAAAATCCATGCTTGTCAAACACCAAAATCATAAAAATTGTAACTAAAATGTACTAACTGAACAGTCTATTATTTAAACCTGTAAACCAATAAATCTATGAGGAAGTCCTAATTAGTGTCTAAAACTTTATCAATAAAAATATAAATCTAAGACATTATGTCATGTTCACTGTAACTCCACTACAGTTTGTTTGTCGTGGTTTTTCAAAGTAAGACTGGACATGACACATTTGGCTGATTGATGGATGAGCCATGGACTGTTCATTTAAAATAAATTATTTTAAATGATTTTGCACCATGTGTGCAGCCCACAAGTGCAGGGAGAAGCTCCCTCCTGCAGCCGATCAGCTGATTTACTTCTGACACGCACACACATTTCGCCTGCGGCAGCTTTGTGATTAATTGATGAATTAACCCTTTGCTGTCCAGATGCACTGATCGACTTTTGCCTTTCAATTTAAAATTCAAAGTATATCACATCATAAAATCATCAATCACAAAATATAAAAGTGTTAAAAGTTATTTTTAACTACTTTAGAACTTCTATGTTCAGTTGTTTCAGTGTAATCAAGTACATTTCTGCTCCATGATGCAGAGCCGCATGAAGCTGTGTGACTAGGCCTGTCACAATAAACAACAAATCAATTAATTGCAAGATTAATGAAAATTATTGACCTCATTTTCATTTATCGGCTTTATCGTTTCTTTGTGTCTCTTTCTACTGAAGACGCTGGATGACAAAAGGCTCAACTTCGATGCTCTTCACTGACCCATCCCTTTCTCTTTAAAATCCATTTTAATCGACCAAAATCACGTTTTTGGATCGTTAAAAGCAGCTAAGCTGAGAAGCTAAGCTACGAGCTAAGCTAACAGTCCAACCTTGGGGAAAAAACCTTAGTCTTGTCAAAGCTTCAAAATTCAAGGTTGAAACCGGTACCTTCGTTTAAAAAGTTGTTTTTCTCTGCAAAAACAAGCTGAGAACTTGTTTACTGAATTTTTATTAAAAGCTTTGTGTGACAAATACTAAAGAACTCAAATCGCCGAGCGTCTGCCATTTTGAGAACCGAAGAGACACAGCTCATGTCACGTCAAGGGGCCTCACTCCCATTTTTCTTAAAGAGACACGCAGCTCGCTCCCTCACTATCCATCCTTCGGTTCAATCTTATACTGCCATCCAGTGGTCAAAAAATGTACTACACACAATAAATCAACATTTCTTGGTTGATGAAGATACTATTGATAATAATTGGATATTATTGGTACAATAATTACCAATTATTGTCAAATTTCAAACAATATTCTCGTTTATTGCAATAATTTGAGACAATTGTTATCGTGACAGGCCTATGTGTGACATCCCTTTGATGTCCTGCTGCACTTCTCTTCTCTGCAATTTAAATTGAAATACTGTAACATTTTAAATAAACAATCCATGCTGCATGGATTGTTTATTTAATTGTTATAGTATTTCAATTTAAATTGTTTATTTTTTGAAGGGAGATTAGGAGTAATGGGTAATGAGTGTGATTACAGTGTGGCACAACAAAGTTTACTGAACTTAAACTACTGTATCTCTACTTTGTGGTTTTTCCACTTATCGCAGGTCGGCGTTGTCCCAAACACCCACGATAAACGAGGGACCACTGGAATTCTAAAAAAATATGTGAAAGTATTTTTACCTAAATAAATAAATAAGCTAGTTTGTCTGTTACTGACCTCATCAGAGACCTCCGAGCGGTGACAACGGCATGTGAATCATGCACAATCCGTCCGTATGAGTCGCCGCACTCTTTGGCGTTGAAGTTCCCAGTGCCAAGAGCAACCACTTCACATCCAGTGGCTAATGGGAGGAACAGACTGGAGTTTAGACTCAAAAATGGCCCATCTGGTTTTAGGATTGCAGCGTTTTTATAAAATGTGAATTACATTACTCATCTATGTAAAAAGACATCACAAGTTTATTAAACAAGTCCCTAAAAACATTTTTTTCCTTCAAACTAATAAAAACAGACATTAAAATTTTAAAATGTAGTCTGTTAGACATTTTAACTTACAACATATATGAATATTTTATAAGTAAAACCAGTGGTGTGAGGTTTGCATCTGCACAGACCTGTTTGATGGACATTGGTTCTCTACACTTGTCCACAAGAATCTCAGACCATGTGCAGCACAAAATTAATTTTCATGGCGTATGAGTTACCAATAACAGTCCAAACAAAAAATGCCTCTATTATTCATCCTTTAATTTTACCTGGAGAAACACATCAAGATTAAAAATCTCATTTACAAAAGTACCCTGGCCAAACCTGGCAACAAAACAGAGTTTCGTAAAACAAACTATAACATTTATAATAATAATTATGATAATAATAAGTACTATGTGCTGTCATTGTATGTTCCCATACAATGGCGAAATTAGGTCTCTGCATTTAACCCATCGCACGTGGGAGACACCCAGGTGGAGCAGTGGGCAGCTATATAAGCACCAGAGGAGCAATTGCTCTATGGCTGGGGATCAAACCTGGGGCTTTCGGGTCCCGAGCCGGCTGCCCTACCTCTGCCCCATCTCGACCCCCATTTAACATTTATAGTGTGGTGTCTGCAGTCCAGTCAGCAAGGAATGTCTAGATCTCCATATTGGAGAAACCAAACAGCTTCTCCACAGATGCATGGCTCAACACAGGACAGCCAGCTCCTCACGACTAGACTCAGCGGTTCACCTACACTTCAAGGATAAGGAACACTCTTTAGAAAAGACAGACGGTCTGAAGTATCTATACTGAGAAATCTTTTCAATATGAATGTCTTGAAATGTTTTAACTAGATGGAAATCTCATGCCTCAGTCTTAAAGATGGAGATCATCATCATCTTGGTTTTGACTGCATTTAAAACAAGTTTTAAGTTATTTAAATTGCTCTGGGCAATGTTGAAGGCTGATTGTAGACTGAGTGCTTTGCTTGGCGTTGAAGCAGCACAATAAATAACACGATGAACACAGATGATCTCTAGAACAGATGATCCAGAAAAACACTTGAACCTAACCACGTACGTGTTGGAAAGGTCCCATTTGGTGTGTAGACACAGAGCCTAGTAGACATATGTGTAAACTGAGTAATTTAAAAATATATTTTGAAAACAGTTTATCACGAGTGGTGCACAGTCCAGTTTTGAGAACTACAGGACTAGATCATATTGATTCTTCCAATCTGGTATTGTATAATTTCACATTACATAAAGTTACAAGTTGCATTTTTTTTCAAGTAAACACAAATTAAAACTTTACAGTATATACTTACAAGTTTGCATAATAAATGCTGCTGTTGTACTTGCACAGCTGGAGAACTCTGGGTGGTCGTTCATCAGTTTAGTGAGCTGATCCTTGACAGCGTGTGGAATCTGAAGGTTGGCCGAGTTCTTTCTTTCTGAACCACAAAATTATGAAATGGGTAAAAATCAAAATTGTCTTTATGATAAATAATTTTAGACTATTTTTTTAAAAAGTACACTTTATGAGTTTGCACCTCCTCTAAATACGCCAACACTCTGGTTCAAGTCATTTTCTTAAACACAAAATATATATATTGAGGTACAGACCGAGGTTTATGCATCACAAATGTGGTCTACGGTTTAGCCATAATGGTTAAGTGAGTTGTTAAAAATACATTAACTCTGCTTGCACAAGCTCATTAAACCACTGCTATTGTCAAATCAGACAATATTCAGTACAGGTTGTCCTCGACCTACGGCGCCATCGACCTACGGCGCTCCGTACTTACGGCTCCGCCCCCAGTGACGTCATC
>JARVLU010000952.1:3681699-3704037 GCA_031762415.1 Simpsonichthys santanae | reverse complement strand
CCCCTTGTTGTTTTTTAAAATTTTATATAATACTGCAAAGCAACATGTTAAGTTAATTTTGTCATATAAATAACTTTGATTTCTGGTTATTTTTTATGTATTTTTTTATTTTATTTATTTATTTATTTATTTTTGGTTATATCACAAAATTTATCGTTATCGTGATAATGCTCTGAAATATCACAATATAAATTTTGAGCCATATTGCCCACCCCTAGTGACCACAGCTGAAATCAGAATTTGGTCTGATCAGTGGAAGCTGGGATAAAAGTTCGCTGGACCCAGAAACACAAAAAGATAGGTTCAAAAGTACTGTACAACACCAACAAACAAACAAACCCCCAGGTCAAGCTGTTGCCAGGTGGTCACCATGGTAACCACACACCTAGGGCTGTATACTGAACCGAGGTTCTTTATGGCACCGACTGAACTGCGTCAGACGGTGTATGGATTGAGACGTTGCTCTTCTTTCTGTGTCAAGTTTCAGTATTTGCTGAAACGTGACGTGGTTTCAGCATGCAGGACGGTAAAACACAGACATATGACCAACAGACTACGTGTTTACACCCAGAGCTGTACAGAGCTGCACTACAGCTTGCACGTCTATGCTGCTGGTTACGCTCACAGACAGGGTTCACGTGTGCAGCGCGTGTGCGTCGAATGGCTTCGATTTACGAGCGGAAAGTTGCTCTGTGTTTGTCTTCAAGGGGTACCGCAGCCTCCCCCTCCTCTCTCAGCATTAAAGTCAGCCTGTGAGTATTAGAGCCTGAATGGCCTAATTCATTATCTCCACGACTGGACTCCTCTTCAGCAAAGAACTCTGAGGACGGAGCTGTGTCTGGTATTTCAGCAGGTAAATTTACTTTTCTTAACGTTACTGCAGCTTAATACGTGCATCACGGTGAGTTAAGCTAGAATCTATCTAACGTTAACTTTAGGATATTAGAGTGTAGTTTTATTTTAGCTACGTAGCTAGCTAAATTCAAAAGCTAACTAAAGATTGACAATAACAAATAAAACTTGTAAAAATGTCCTCAACCATCAGGTCCTCACTCAGTGTGTGTAGCAGTGAGCATTAGACACTGATGTGTCACTGGTTTGCAACTATTCTTTTGACCTGGAAATTATTTAATTTTTATGTAAGAAAACTGTTTTGAATGAAAAAATACCAAGGTTAAAAAATAAAACTCACGATTTGTACTGTAATGTGTAACGTAATTTTCTTCTTGTTAGAATACATATTAATTACAAAATTGGTACCAAAAAAGAACCGTCCAGGAACAAACACTGAAGTGAAAGTACCAACACCGGTATCAATACCGATTTTTTTAGATAGGTACCCAGCCCTACACACACCTGTGTCTCACTCCCTGACTGTCAAATTTTTGAGGCAGACAAGTGGACTGAAAACAAGTTGTAAACACTGACAGCAGGGGTGTGGTGGTGCAGAGGTTATAGAAGGTGGGCCTGTGAACAGAATGTTGCCGGTTCAACTCCCCAAACCAACAACATCAAAATGTGGGTGGAAAAGGTGAAACACCCACACCTACCTCCACTCTCATTCGCCCCACTCTGGGCCACTGAGCAAGACCCTTAACCCCCACCATCTGCTCCCTAACAGGTCTCTCTTGAAAACAAGTTATCGTGGCTCAATGAGACTACCTGGATAAATAAAGGGTAAATGAAAAAAACTCCTATAACTGAATTTATTTTTTTTTATTTGCTTTTTGTCATACTTGCCGCCAGACAAATCACACTGCCACATAAGTCACATCAGTCCAAATATGTCTAATAAAGTGTAAAAAAAAAATCCATAAATATGTTGCTTTGCCGTATAAGTCGCATCTATTATGCCTCAACACTGGCACGTCGCGTTTGTTACGCATCACCGCTGACAACCCGGAAATGTGGGCCGGTGTGCCAAAAATCGATTGGCTGCAAAAATGGTGGTCACGGGAGCGTTCACAGGAAGAAATTTAACAATATTAACACTTAAAAACAATTATTTGTTTGCTCAAGCTTATAGCAAGGTGTGTCTCAGTTGAACTTTTCCTTAAGAAGTGCACGTTGATGGTCAAATCAGTTGCATTTCAAAAGCAGATTTGCGGAAGCGGGAGCGTACAGAGGGACAATTCGCTGTGCAATTAATCTAAATTAAACAAGATAAACACCTAAAAAAAAACAATTACTTGTTAGCTCGATATTATAGTAAAGGTGTGTCTCAGTTGAACTTTTCTTTAAAAAATGCATTTTAACGGTCAAATCAGCTGAATGTTTCCTGGGCAGTGCAGTGAAATGTAGCTGATTTAACATTTGCTCCAAGAGTTCTAGAGCGAGACGAAGGTGGCTTGTTACGGCAAGCCAAGTGTCTCATTAATATCCACTTTTACCTATTAATGAGACACTTGGCTTGCCATATTAGTTGAGGGCCCTCTAGTGGCTGAAAATGGTAGTGTGCAATATTTTCCATGTCAGAATGAATGAAATCATCAGATCTCAGCCAAAAATTGGGTCATAAATATGTCACTTCACTGTATAAGTCACAGACATGCTAATTTATGCAAAAAGCTGCAACATACAGCAAAAAATAAAAGTACTAGTTCTGCCTCCTGCAGCTCCAAATAGCACACAAACACTGATCCCCCACACTTCTGATGCATTTTCTGTTCGGGGTTATCTAAAACATTGAAAGAAGTTTTTCAAAAATTGTAAAATTGTGACAAAAATAAGAGAATAGTGAGTAAAAACGTGATTTTAAAGGATGCTTGGAAGCAGAGAAGAACCCTTAAAAATGCGTCCTAACGCTGGTTTCAGTGCTGGCAGCAGAAAGAAATATCAAGCAGCAGCTCTCAGCAGCTAGTGGGAATTCTTTGATTCATTTCAAGCTTTTTTTTTGTTGTTGTTGACATGTTTTCATCGTTCATTATCCAGACTTTTTCTTCTTTGCTGGTGGATAACCTTGTAAAAAAGACTCTTTGTGAGACTCAATGTGTGAGCTTGCATGTTTGACTTGTTTCAATCAAGCAGCAGACATCAGGCTTCATTTCACCTCACTGTTGTCACATGTCATTTACTAGATTTTAAAACTTTCAACCCTTTACAGACGCTTTTTATCCTCAAGTCAAAAGGCAACAAAAAGCATGCAGCCATTTTTGGAGAACAGCTCTCCATTCTTCAAAGCCAAAGATAAGTTTTAATCAGCACAAATGGATTTATGTTAGCTTGTGTTCTGAACACACCGTTGCTGCTTTTTTGGATTTTCACCCTGGTTGAATTAGAAGAAAAGATATTGCAGAATTTAACTTCAGACGTCATTTAAAGTACAAATAAATGTCACACATTAAACCACAAATTTACAGCGAAACATTTTCTTCACCAAACTAACAAATACAATTTATTTCAGAGAGTGCAACAAAATAAAGATAACTGGACGCTTGAAGACCGAATGAAACAATGCATATGTCTGCATGCACGCACGCACGCATGCATGCATGCACACACACACACAGCATGCAGCAGATGTTGTTGATCTTTGTGATCTTCACTCTCTGTACCAGAGCAGTTCCAATTATCTGCAGTAATTATGAAAGGAGCTGGTGTAAAAAGAACATTATTCCATGCAACAACATTATCCTGTGGAACTCTGCACTTTGACTCTGATTATAACCTCTACAAGGCCAGACATGAAACCCCCTCTGAAGACAATAATGGACCCAACGAGGTGACTCGGATTAGGAATGACACGAGGACGTCACAGGACAAATGTCTTTTTTTCTGTAAATGTTCCATCTTTGCTGTGATTTGGCTTCTCCTTCCAAACTAATGCAGCGTGTCTAATGTGTTTCTGAGTAGAACACAAAGCTGCGTTAATATTCCTCAGCATGGTCAACGTTGTTATGGCTGCCATTTGGACACATCCAAAGGATTATAAACAGCTCAGATTTATCCTGCAGTGTCCAAATATCACTCAACAGGAAGTCAACAGGTGTGTCGTGTTCACAAATATATAATAATAAATGAAGGAAAACGTTTCTAAATAAGTTTAATGGAGGCCAAACACACCATCTGTATTGTTTTGTCATTAAAAAAAGTGCCATGGCATATCTGGTGTTGGTTTTTCAAACAAGTTTTTTTTTTCCCCCAGATATTATATTTACCGTAATTTCTGAACTATAAGCCGCTACTTTTTTCACATGCTTTAAACTCAACGTTTATATGGCTTATGCTGTGGCTATTTATGGATTTTATTTATTTATTTATTTTTGGACAGGCTAACGAAATTCATACCACCAAAACTTTTAGCCTCGTCACACCCGGGCCGTCACATTTTGAAGACTGGGGCCTGTCCATCCTGTCAGGACTGAGCTTTATTTCTCCAGATTGAGGCAGTTCCAAACGCTAACAGCAGATATGATGATAAATGCCTCTCAACACTTCCAAATGACTGACTTATCCTTAAATAAATACAACTATTATACTGACATCATGAATTACATTTTATTTTTTAAAAATCCATTTTATCCAAAACTGTCTTGCTTTTAAAAGGGATTGCATGAATTGAGATTTTTATTTTTACTTTTTGTTAACAGACATCAAAGACATTTTTACAACTTAAAAACTATTTTCTGTCCAGTGCGACTTTAAACAATGGTTATGTTCGACAAATTCATTGGAGTCAGTGAGCACGCTGTGACATTCTCTTTTAAACAGAGTTAAGAGTTATCCATCATCTTTACCCACTTCTAAGTTTTCAGGTGTCACTAGTGCTTGTGTCCAGCTATCACTGTGTGACAGGAGTGGGACACCTGGACAGGTCTCAGTCCATCACAGGGACATAGAGACAAACGAGACAAACAACCATTCACTCACTCTCACACACCTCGGGACAATTCAGTTACTAATCAGACTAACATGCATGTTTTTAGTCTGTGGAAGGAAACCAGGAGTACCTGGAGAAAACCCACGCCGCATGGAGAGAACATGCAAACTCCACCAAGAAAGGTCCCCTGGCTGGGATTTGAACCAGCAACCTTCTCATCAACTCCCAGAGTGAAGAATTATGAAAGTCCTAAATGTCATGTAAAACAAAAAAGTTTACTAGAGATGCTCTGTTGGTGTGTTGAAAAGTTTTTGGAGCTGATGACTGCGTTGGGTTGGTTCCATCAAATGGATCAAAGAGCAGAGTCCGAACACGAATCCCTGGTTATTATACAAATAATGTGTTAGTAAAACATTTCCCTGGAAGACAGTCAGTAGATACTGTCATAATACTGCTTGTGTTCTGTCCCCACACACGATGTCTGATAAGTTTAGTAACTTTTTAAGAATCTTTGCAGTATTTTTTGTTTTTCACCAGGACGTCCATGTTCTCATGCTGTCCTGGGATCTGCTTTATGGCTTGACTGGATTATGTCTCTCTGACCTCCACACTGATACACTGTAAAGCTCAGCCCATCTTTTGCCTGGTACCTTAGTGGGCGTTGGGCTCAGAAAGTGGGTTTGGTCATCTGCATGCAGGCTTGCAGATGAAATTTTGTAAAGAGAAGGAAAATCCTGATGGGGCTATAAAAATGTTAATGTGGGATTAGCAGGAGTTGGACTAAGCTGACTTTTAGGTTGTTCACTTTGTGAGGACTCTAATCCTCAAACATTTGCTGCTCGGCCAAACACACTGTATGTTGCTTAATTTAGAAGTTGAGATGATTTTAAGACTTCCTGTGAGATGCATGTGAAGTTTATGTATTTCCAACAACAATTCTGATCTTTTCTACATTTATTTCTATTTTTCAGACTATTTCTTATCATCCTTTGGATATAAGCAATGTGAGAATTCAAAGAAATAGAACAAAGACTCAGGAGTGATTCACAAAGATCTCTGTCGAGGGAAGATCATCTCAAACCTTTTCTTCTCTCAGCAGGAAAACAAACTTCAGTGGAACAGTGGAATAATTTCTGTGTCTGTGCAGCAACAAATACAAAAGCTTGTTTAATGGGAAGCGCAGCCACCTCTGGCACGGTATGTGCATGTATGCATACACATATGAACATTTGTATGTGTATGTGTGGGAGTGTGTCAAGGAGACTGAAGAGAAAAATGAACAAAGCAAATGTGTGCACGATTGGCCAAAGGCGTGGTAGAATGCAAAGACTCAAACGAGCGCACAAATTAGAAAGAAATGCACAACCTGAGCGTGGCGCGTCCATCCAATCTGATCTCATCTTGTCTCAATGACTTTAAAGTATCAGATGAGGAGATACGCACAACCACTGTCAATCCTACAAGTACCACCAGGCTTCATAACATCCATCATCTTCTGCTTGTTCTCGTCAGGTCTCGAGGGCAGCAGCTTAAACAGGGAGGTCCAGACATCTCTCTCCACAGCCACCTCTTTCAGCTCTTCTGGGAGGACTCCAACATGTTCCCAGACCAACAGAGAGACATTGTCTCTCAAGCATGCCATGAGTTGTCCTCGAGTCTCCTCCCAGTTGGACATACCCAAAGCAGCTCCCTCACCCAGGAAGCATCCTTATCAGATGCCCGAACCTCCTCATCTGGCTCCTCTCGATGTGGAGGAGCAGCGGTTGTACTCTGAGTCTCTCCTGATAACTTAACTTCTCACCTTGTCTCTGAGGGAGAGTCCAGCTACTCTGCAGAGGAAACTCATTCAACCTCCTGGATCCATGATCTCATTCTTTCAGTCTCTACCCAGAGTTCATGAGCAGAGGTGAGGGGAGGAACATAGACTGACCAGTAAACAGAGAGCTTTACCTTACAGCTCAGCTCCCTCTTCACCACAATGGACCAGAACAGAGTCCACAATACTGCAGACGCTGCACCAATCCATCTGTCAATCTCACGCTCCATTCTTCCCTCACTCAAGAACAAAACCCGGAGATACTCAAACTCCTCCACTTGAGGCAGAAGCTCACCCTCGACCCGAAGAGAGCAATCCACCCTGGACGGAGCTACGAGGAACTAAAACAGCAACTCTACAAGCAGCACCAGGCTTTTTGACAAGCTGGAGATTAAATACACCCATCACAACGTGAATTTAGGTTAGAAGGGTTTCCTTTGCAGAATTCCAACATGGTCATAACTTGGAAAACAAAAGGAGAGAAAAATAGGTCAAGCTCTCTGATTGGTTGACAGATCACCTTCTTACATTAAACAGCAAATGACTGGATATGTAGGGCAAATCCCTCCCTGCTTCTAAAGTACAGACAAATACTGCATACATACGTACAGACAATGTGTATATGCATGGCTGAATATGAAAATGCAAAACCAAAAAGCAGACAAATGAAAAGAAACAGGACAAGGCAAATGCGGGCCCTTGTGTCCCTGCGATGCTGTGGGGCAGGCGGTGGACTTGGGTGTGTTCGCTGAGGCTGCTCTGAATCTGTGCTGCCTTTTCTCGTCTCATTTCAGCAGCCAACCAAACGTCTCAGTGGGAGGAAGGGAGGAAAAAAGAAAGACTCCAATTAGCCAGCTAACTATCTAATTATTTCATTATGTGATGGAGAGCAGGAAGGAGGATGACAATGTGCTTCCTTTCATCCTTTGTCCCGCTCTCATAGTGACAACACCTGCAAGTATTGTTTTTTTTAATCCTTCTGTGAAGTTGCTCTGCAGAACTGAAAGCTTGTTCCTTCCTCGTCTCCTTTAGCTATAACCTCCAACTGGTTACTGTCCGCTGTCTTCTGATTCTGCATGCTGACCCTCTCAGCAGCCTCTTGGATCGAGATCAAATGAGAAGGGAAGGAGGTGCAGGCACAAGCTAACAAGGAGCTAATTGAAAACAATTAAAGGAACAATGGGGAGTTGACATTTGTGCAAATGACGGACAGCTTAAGTCAGGGGGTTGTTGGGGCTAGATGGATAGTGTTGACTTGCTAAGTATTAAAGAATGGGAGTGGCACTGAGTGTGTTCTGTTAGATTCAGTCAATTAGCCTCTCTGTTAGTGTGAGGAACAGTAGGAGTGTGATGGGAAACACACAGGAGCACACAGAGGAGATGAACTCACTCCTTCGTCTCAAACCTCCAGCCCAGTTGTCACAACGAGCGTAAAGACTCACCCGAAGGCAGACATGATGATTTTCACTGACTGAGTTCAAAGTTCAAAAGCACATTTTCTAAACCAGAGCTTGAACACCTAAACAAAACCAATATGTTTGATTTTAACCAAATATGCTCAAAGACAGAATTCACCCATCCATCCATCCATCCATCCAGCCATCCATCCATTCATTATCTTTACTGGCTTCTTCCTTTTTCGGGTCACTGGTGCCCATGTCCAGCCATCACTGTGAGAGACGTGGGGGACACCCTGGACAGGTCTTGGTCCACCACAGGGACACATTGAGACAAACAACCATTCACTCTCACTCACACCCATAGGACAATTTAGAGATTTTCTAAGCAAACAGCACCACTCTTCTTGTGACTCATACAAAAATGTAAAAGGGGGCATTTTCTAAAGTATGCCAAACAAAATTATATGAAGTAAATTAGAAATACAAAACTAACATGAGATTTTAGACAACTGTAACGCCTGAAGAACAAAACCAAATGCAGTGTTTTGTTAAAAGACTGCTGGTTTTGCTGGGAACAAACATAAATCCCTTATTTCACGGCTAATTTCTGTGGTGCACCACTGTTCCCACTGAAAAAATACTTCAAGGCTTTACAAAGTGTCTGAAACCAGTGCTAATCACTGTTCAGTTCAATGATGCTAATTAGCTTTGAGCTATTCTTTTAAACGTGTCCTGAGCCTGGTTCTGTTAAAGGTTTCTTCCTCATGAGGGAGTTTTTCTTTCCACTGTCGCCTTCATGCTTGTTCAAGATGAGAGTTCTGTGATGGAGTTAAACTCAAAGCAGTCTGCTCCTCACATAAATAATGTTAAATTATTATTTTATATATATTAGTGTTTCTGTTCAGTGTCCTGAGACGACTTCTGTTGTGACCTGGCGCTAAATAAATAAATAAACTGAACTGAACTGATTTTACTTCAATATATTAAACTCACATTCTGACTGAGCGGTTTATTCTTGATACCGTGTGTCCAACACAGACAAGTGACTGAACAGCAAAATAAACATTGCAGGTATTTTCTGTTTCCCGTCACTCATCATGACCCTGCACAGCTGAGCTCAGAGAGAACGTGTTCAGCATCGTTTGTCCATGAGGTGGCGTGTCAGGCTCTCAGTTTTCACTCCTTATCTGCTGTGAAGACAGCAGTCAGCTTGAGCGGCTGCTTGTGTCAGAAAACAAATACCTTCTGGTGGATGGGGAGATTCAAAGAGCCACTGATGGAAGGATCTGGACCTGGACACTGTAGAACCATAAACTCTGCTTGGATTGTTCCATTCGGTGGCTTTTTGTGTGCAATTAACAGCCAGATCTGCAAGATCTTAAGCAAAATATATCAAAATGAATATTATAAATAATATATTAAAAAAAAAAATCTAAATTATATCTAGATAAATACACAATATACAAAATTAAAACCTCAAGCAAAATATATATTTTTTAATTTTAAATAATGAACATCCTGACAAAATCTTAAAAACATAAACGTGCAAATTAATTACTTTCTAGATTGATTAAAAAAACGAACTTTAAATTGTTAAAAGCCTGAAAACGGACGTGGTTTTTAAACACCTCCAAAATAAAATCATAGCTGTGTGAAATGTTATACAATCTGTTTTCATAAGAATATAGCAGATGTAATAATTAATATTTTAATCATTTTTTCTGTCAAAGAAAAAATGTACAAAACATTAAAGCAATAGAAATATAGAAATTTTACAGTTTGAGATGCAAACGCAGTGAAAAAAATGCTAATATGTGTTTTAAATCTGTTAATCTTTTTATTTTAACACAGTTCACATTTTCAGTAGCGAGGAACTGTTTTAATTAACTGCAACAGAAATGTGAGTATTTTTCAAGATGAAGACTCGTTTAAAAGCAACATTTGAAATAAATTGCATGAAACAAACAGCAAAGGAAATAGCTGTTTTAGCTTTTATGTTATTATTTAGCAAGTCATCTGTTAGCTTTGCCGTACTTTTAGTTTATTTTTTTAATTTTACGTTTCATTATCTGATCATCTTTAAATTTTTTTCTATTTTAGTGTCTTAGTTGTATCAACCTTTCCATTTTAGAAGTTATTTGTTAAAATTTCTACATTTTATATTTTTCATGTTAACCTCACGTGATTCCCTTTAAGTCAAACTGCACTTGTTGGTTTAAACCTTTTAGGTGTTTTTCTAGTTTTGTTTGCTGCTTTTCTGTTCTGTGTTGCTTTTGTCTGGTGTGAAGCACGTTGTGTTACACTTCCTGTATAAAAGTTGCTTTATAAATAAAGTTTGATGGACACGTGTAGAAAAAGTCTGGCCTTGTTCTTGTTTTTCATGAAGCAGAGCCAAACTGTGCATTTCTGTTGTTTATTGTCAAATAAAACAACTCGGCGAAGTTTAACGTCAAAAGGTTTGTTTCACATTTCAGCACGGCGCTCGTGAAAGCGAGTTACGCTGGCGTTCAGGAGGATTTCACGTTTCCGCAGCGTTATCGGGGCAGCTTTGAAGCTGTGAGTGACTCGATGTGCAGCTTTCGCACAGTCGGCGGCTGCGAGCGCAGCTTGGATTTGATTTCACAGAGAGGTGGTAAACATGCCGGTCTTTTCCACGTCTCTGTTGTTCTGACACGCTCAGCTGAGACACAGCAGCTCTAAAGTGTCAGCTTGAGGATGTGGGCCCTGCAGGTCAGCTTTCACACACACAAGCTTACAACTCTCACGTTTCAGCCCACAATACGGGCGGATGCTCCTGCAACCATGTGAATGGCTGAACGCCTCGGAACAAATCTTTTAAATTATGTTGTAAAAGATTAAGTTTGTCTTGAAACATACTTTAAAGGAGGGATGCACAAACTTTTCAGCTTCGTACTCACAAAATGGCTGTCAGAGACCTGTGATCCTTGTTTGAGTGTTAAACATTACAAAAGAATACACGACTACAACAGCAACCGTGATAATCCATATCTAAAAGTAGTATTTGTAACAAGACAAAGATTTGTTTACGAGTGCTTTAATGGTATTGATGAATATTGGGATGAAATTAGACAATAAATCACAACTCTCTGATTATTTATTTGCACAATTAGCATTTCTTTCTGTAATTTATTGAAATTCTTTGCAATGGTGATATTGTGCACATTAATATTACAATATATTGTTGATAAGTTGGGCAGCCTTGTTTATGAGCAATCTAATTTTTTTATTTGATTTCTGCAGATCAGAGGAAGCCTAAAAGTTTTATGTCACTGCGCTGCCCCTGATGGTAACAGGATTCAACAGGAAGTCTCCAAAATGTCTTGAAATGTTCCAAGGCGTTGCCAAATTCCTCGTGACAGTCGGACAAGGCTCGCAGCCAAGGCGCGTCTCAGGTGAGTTTACCAAAATTGCATTTTTTTGCAAAAAGACGGTGCTGACCGCTGAATGAATTTGTGTTAAAGAAGCTGAGTTATTCAAGAAAAAGAAAAAAAAAAATCAGAACATTAGCAAAAAGCAAAAATAAGCCAAAAAATACATCTTTGGTTAAAAGCAAATAATACTAATGTTCACTAAAGTAGCACAACTTTGTTTAAAAGCTAAAAGTAGGAAAATGCTAGCTAAAAGCTAAATGTTGCAGTAACATAGCCAAAAACTAAAAGTAACAAAGTGGTAGCTAGAAGCTAAAAAGACTAAAATGCTAAATCTAAATAGAGCAAAATGCTAGCTTAAAGCAGTAAATAATATAGAATTCAAAGTAGAATAAGATTTTCTAAATGCATCGAAAAATTATATAGTTCAAGTTCAAGTTGTGTTTTTGTCATGTGCAGGTTAACACAGGGTTAACAGTACAATGAAATGCTCACGACGAGAAGAACCGATTTGATCTAAAAAGATCAAAGAACAAACTAACATGAAGCATGCAATAAGAGTACACAAAAATAAAGTACCACAAAGTGAAAAAGTAATGATAATATTTACAACGTCCTAAAGAGAGATGGTGAACAACAACATAGTAGAAATATAACGGTGCAACAGGATGAATTTGAATGAAACAAGTATTTCAAGGTAGTAATAATAATATTAAAGATAAAGTAGTTAAAGTAGCAAAAAGCTAGATAGCTAAAGGCCAGAAAATTTAAAAAAGTTGAAAAAGGCTAGCTAAGCTAAGTGCAGCCAATTATTAGCTAAAGTTAAAACACTTGCTAAACACATCTAAAGGTTAACTAAATGCTAAAAGTAGCAAAATGCTAAATTAAAGTACAGTGTAGCTAAAGATTAGCTAAATGCAAAAAAAGGCTAGCTGATAGCAGCTAAAGTCTGTTGGAGAGCTCTAAAACAGCAAATGTGCTACAGGATATTTCAAATCTTTCTGAAGAAACTGAGGAGACCTTAATGTGTTTCTATGTAGAAAATGCTCATAAATATGGTTTAATATTTTGAAACATGAAAATATTTCAAACTAATAGTCCGAGCACCCATCTGCTGAACGAGCTGAACATTTTACATTAGCATAACACATCTTTATTAAATCTTTATTTATTTATTGTTGTGCTTCTGTTTATGGTCTGTTGTTGATTTATGTTTGGTGATTCATGTGTTTATTGACTTTATTGTGTTTTCATCTGTTCAGTTCCCCTGTGGCCTTCTTCTCTGTGACGCCACTCACTCCCTCAGCCAGAGCTTTTCCTCAGCTCAGCTCCTGCTCCTGGTTTGGCCCCGCCCACAAACACCTGCTCCCTGTCTGCTTTGGCTCAGCTGTTCCTCATCTCCTCAGCCTGGACTCATATATCTGCTCAGTCTGCAGGGCTTTGATGGTTCTTATGGCTTCAACCTGGTTTCCCTCCTTGTGTCTCCTTGAGCTTTTGTAAGTTTTGCTGCCACCGTTGTGTTTTGTGTCAAAATAAATAAGTTGTTTTCCTGTTGGAGCACCTTGTGTCTTATTTACATTGTGCGTCCAAATTTTTCTGGACACCATGAAACTTACACAGGAATAATTAGACGATTTAAAAAAATGTAAGGAAAACGAGATAAATTGCATTTCCTGCATAAATGCAGTGTGAATACTTATTGCTGAAGAACTTGCTAAAAAAACAGCTGAAATTAGCTAAAATAACATGCTTAATGGTAGCTGAAATGAAAGAACAAGACTTAATTAGCAGAAGAAAGTAGAAAGAACACATTTTAGCTGAATTGGGTATAAATTGGCAGAAACTAACACAAAATTAGTAAATTAGATTAAAAAGGGCTGAAATTAGCAACAAAAAATATTGCTGAAAAGTAACTGAAAAGGCAGAAATAAGCTTAAACTACCAAAAGGATTTAGAAATAGCTGAAATAAGCTTAAAAAATGGAATTACTGGAAAGGCTTAAATTTGCATAGAAACAGCTAAATAGTAGCTGAAATAGCAGAGAAAAGCTGAAAGGAGCATAAGAAGCTGAAATTACAATAAAGAAGTTAATTAGGTTGAAAGTAGCAAAGAAATACTAGGAAAACTTGAATTTATCTGGAAACAGCTGAAATTAGCTTTAAAAATGCTAAAAGGGTAGACTAAGCTTAAGTTAGCAGAAGAAAGCAGAAAGAACACGTTTGCCCAATTAAGCTGAAAGAAGCAGAAATGAGTGCAACAAAAGTGGAATTAGCTGAAAACAGAAAAAGCTGAAAGGAGCATCACAAGCTGAAATTAGCAGAAAGAAGTTGAAGCACAAAAATGTTGTAGTTAGCTGAAAGAATATGAAAGGAGCACAAAACAGCTGAAATTAGCTGATAGTAGCTGAAAAAAGTTTCAATTTGCAGAAGGAAGCTGAAAGAAGCTGAAGCAGAACAAAATGTGAAAGGAGCAGTAAAAGGTTGTGATGTAAAATGAGCTCAGTTCATTTTCTATGAGAAAAAAGTGGCAGAAAAGGCTAAAATATTTCAAAGAGCTAAAGTTGCACCAACACTAAAAGTCATAGCATGATTGTCCTGAAAGAGCTGAACATTTTGATTCATGATCTGTTGAAATAGCTTGAAAACTGAAAGCGTTCACAGTGTGACTGCTTCATAAACATTCACAGAATTAAAACAGGCGTCTGTTTTTCTGCTGAATCACACGTTGTTTAAAACCTCGTCCACGTTGACTTCATTTCAAAAGTGTTTTCCAGTACTGTGCATTAAATCTGTTTTCTGAGGGTGACTGGCTCACCATCTTTGGACCCGTGCTCTGGAGGTAAAAATGTGATTTTATGTTGCCATGTTGTGTTTTTGATCTTTGCTTTAGGACTTCATGTCCAGGCTGAGCCTACAACCGACATCAGCTGCAAACCAACAACATCCAGTAGATTTTTCAGCCACATTTAGTGATGAATATTTTTCTAGTCTTTCCTCCTCACCCCAAATCCATCCCAGCATCCACAGTCATGATGTGATTTCAGGAGGTAATGAGAAAGTGATACGACGACGGCTCCCCGCTCTCTTTGGGCTTATCATTCAAAAAGATGTTTCCTTTGTCTGCTGAAATAAAATACGGCTGTTAGAGCCGATGAATCCCAGGAGGCGGCTTTTATTAACTCCGTCTCTTTTTGATAGGTGTGATGGCAACGTTTTTTTCAGAGCGGGACACTGCAGCTGCAGAGGCACCGGGGGGGGGGGGGGGGGGCTTTCATGTCCTCACACAGAGAACTACACTCAGGTCCAGCAGCAGGACCCGGACTCCACCGGCTCCCCTCCCGATTACGCACACCCTGCCTTTCTTCAGCTCGGCCCCGTCAAGCCCAAAGGCCAGGCTGTTGTCACAGACTGAATCAGTGTTTGACCCTGAAGTGCTGCCCATTGAGAGAAGTCGTCCACACATTGATCCCCCCCACCCCACATGCCCCTCCTCCTCCTCCTCTACTGGTCTTTATTATTTTAATTAATCAGGATCGCTGCACCTGACTGTCAATTATGCCAGTTGCCATTGTGTAGGAAAGGAAAAGTAATTAAAGAGCTTTGCGAGGCATGCTGGAGGCCTGGTTGTGGGGCAGAAGAAGCAGTGTGATGTTGACAAGATGAATTGGATACAGATGCCAGAGCTTTCATTAAATCCACGGCTCTCTCCTCTCTCAACACCTGAAGCCCTCTTTGTGCTCGATAGACAGAAGCCAGGTAGGAAAGGAGTTAATAAAGCAGCGGCTGGGTTGCTTCTAATTGTGTGGATGAATAAATATTGCTCGAGGACAGCATGAATACTCATGTTGTAGGCTGCTGTACATTTTCTGTTTTCCAGGACGTGCGAACAAAAAACTCTACAGCTGGACTTTTATTTTTGTAGCTGGACTCGTTTCATTTCCCAGCTGGAGATCTTATTGGAGATCTTTTGAAATGAGAGAGCTCCAAAACATCTTGAGCTGCAGAATAGATGTCCAGTTGTTGTTTATTTATTTTATTTATTTATTTATTTTATTTCTCATGGAACAGAGGTCGATATAATCGTGTCCTGGTGTTTCTGGTGTCTTTCGGATAGCTATACAAAACATTTAATCCATGTTAGGCTAACCAATAACTCAGCTTGGACTAAGACTTCTGCACTTTTTTTTTTTTCAAACTCTGTGACTAATGACATACTAACTGTCAACTAGAGAAATTGTATTTCTTGCAAAATTTAATATTGCAGAACTTGCTACAATGTAGCTGAAATTGAAGAACAAGCCTAAGTTAGCAGAAGAAAGCTGAAAGAACACATATTTGCTGAATTAGACTTAAATAAGCAGGAACAAGCACAAAAATTAAGAAATGAACTCAAAAGACTGAATCTAGCAAAAATAAAAAAGCTGAAAAGTAGCTGAAAAAGCAGAAAGAAGCTTAAACTACTAAAAAGTGAAATGAGTTGAAATCAGACAAAGGAAATCATGTGAAATTAGCTGATAAAGCTTATTTTTTAACAAAACAACTAAAAAGTAGCTGAAACTAGCAGAAAAAAGTTGAAAGGAGCACGACAAGCTGAAATTAGCAGAAATAAGTTAATTAGGTTGAAAGTAGCAACAATTACTACAACAATTTTGAGTTGATCTGAAAACAGATTAACTAAAAATGCTAAAAATAAGTAGCTGAAAAGGTAGAACAAGCTTAACTTGGCAGAAGCAGAAGGAGCACGTTTGCTGAAAGAAGCAGAAATGATCAAAAAAGTGGAAACAATCAAGAAAAAAGCTGAAATGAGCACAAAAAGAAAGAACAAAAGAAAATAGCTGAAAAGTAGCTGAAATAGCTGAAGAAAAAAAACAGAAAGAAGCTTAAACTACCAAAGGAAAGTGAAAGGAGCTGAAATGAGCTAAAAATATGTGAAATTAGCTGTAAAAGCTTGTTTTTACACAAAACAGCTAAAAATTAGCTGAAACTGCCAGAAAAAAATCTGAAAGGAGCATAACAAGCTGAAATTAGCAGAAAGAAGTTAATTAGGTTGAAAGTAGCAAATATTACCACAAAAAATATTTATCTGAAAACAGATTAAATTAACTAAAATTGCTAAACACAATAAATAAAAAAGTAGCAGAAAAAGGTAGAACAAGCTTAACAGCAGAAAAAACATGTTTGCCGAAAAAGACTGAAATGAGCAACAAAAAAAGCTGCTGAAAAGCAGCTAAAAAAGGCAGAAAGAAGCTGAAATTACAAGAAAGAAATGGAGAGGGCACATTTTGACTGAATTAGGCTGAAAACGTTGACATGAGAACAAAAATGTGCAGCTAAAATTAGCATAAAAACAGCTAAATAGTAGTAGAAAAGGCTAAAAAATTCATAATAATCTGAAAGAGCATAATAAACTGAAATCAGCAGAAAGACAGTAGAAGAAGCACAAAAAGGTTGTAGTTAGCCAAAAGAATCAGAAATGAGCACAAAACAACTTTAAAAAAAAGCTGGAAGTAGCTGAAAAGGGCAAAAAAGCTTATTGCAGCATGAAGCTGAAAGAAGCTGAAGCAGATCAAAATGTGAAAGGAGCAGTAAAAGGTTGTGAACACATCTTAAGATATGAAGGATTCAAAATGAGCTCAGTTTATTTTCTATGGGGAAAAAAGTGGCAGAAAAGGCTAAATAGTTCAACAAGCTAAAGTTGCACCAACACCAAAAGTCTTATCATCCTTCTCCTGAAGGAGCCAAACATTTTGATACCTAAACTGCTGAAATAGCTTAAAAACTGCAGGACGAGAATCGCGTCAAAAAACTGTACGGAATAAAGATAATAAATACAAACAGGAAAACAACTGTGCACAATAAGTGCTTGAGTGAGTATTACTTCAAAATAAAACGTCTTTAATGAAATCAGTCTCAGTTTCATGGAAGAGTGTGAGTTTATTTTTCCATCGTGCTCCTCACTTGAGAGCAGCCTGGATCATAGAAAGCACATCTGACTGATTTACAAAGAACTACTTTGTTGCATGATAAATAAATGGTTTTGTGCTGAAGGCACCAATGAAAACTGTTTTCCAAGGCAGGAAACCTCGTCTGTTCTAATAAGAGCAGTAATAATTCAAGACGAAGTGAAACACAGAGAAGACTCATCTAAAAAGTATCTTGAATTTAGTCACACAGTGTTCTGCTTACACTCTGCTCAGCCTCTAAAGGCCCCCCACCCCCACCCCCATCTACTCGCAGCCCCTTGTTCTCATTTTGAAACCACGCTGCTCGTGCATCCGTCACCTGGTGCAATCACATTCTGAGTCATATCTCTGTTCGCTTTATGGCTCCGTGTTTCAATAACCTGCTTTGAAAGCACCTCCATGTTGACACAGAGGGAACATCTTTGTCGTGTGCATTAACACCGCCTTGTGGGGGCAACTCTGTGTCAATAAACTGTGCTGCTGGCACGGCGACGGCAGGCGGGGTTGGACAATCAGAGTGTCTGCAGGAGATCTGCAGGGAGACATAACATGGCGGGGGCTCGGAGAGGCTCTGGGTCTAAGTGGGAACTTGGGGTCTTCGGCAGCATTCTGGGTAATGATGTGCATTATGAACCATCAGAGCACTTTACGAGAGCCCCTGAGAGGGCGGTGGCAGGGCTGCTCCTGAGCTCAGTCAAAACAAGACGTGACGCCACGGAACCTGCAGGACGAGGACCCCCACTAAACGGTTCCGCTAGCCTCCCC
Source organism: Simpsonichthys santanae (assembly GCA_031762415.1). Classification (NCBI taxonomy): domain Eukaryota; kingdom Metazoa; phylum Chordata; class Actinopteri; order Cyprinodontiformes; family Rivulidae; genus Simpsonichthys; species Simpsonichthys santanae. The sequence goes on along the minus strand of JARVLU010000952.1, from coordinate 3,685,886 downwards.
TCTCCTCCCTGTTTGCCTCACCCGGCGCTCGTGTCATCTCCACTGAAAAAAGCAGCAAAGTGCTTTAAAAGGGGAGATGGGAATAGGCCGGGCGGTGGGGAGGGGGGAGGGTTCGGGGAAAATGTGATTATCATCAGAAAAACGTGATGATGCCAAGAGCGTTTAATGCACAAAATGCACAAAAAGTGATATTTTATTACAGCCAGAAGGCTTTCAAAAATTACTGGAAAAAAGCAGGAAAACGTGTCTGAGATGGAGACTTTGAAAGGCCTGTTTAACAGGACGTAATCGCTTTAACCCTGGTGTGTCCTGTCCTTTTCACGCCCAGATATGTTGCTCTGACCCCTGATTTGATTAAGTAAAACTTCATTTTGGGGGAAAAACCACTTTGTTGCTATTACTGCTGCATTTTCAAGACGGATGAATGTAACAAAAAATGGTCTGTGAAAGGCGTCATTTTTTGTGTTGCTCTCAGCTGGTTTACTTGACTGACGGTCTCTGTGTGTGCGTGTGTGTGTGTGCGTGTCTCACTTTAAAGGGGAAAGTCTCAGATTGCTGCAAAATGAGAGAAAAGTGTTTAAAACGACACTGACCATAACAGAGGATCATTTCCTCCTAAAATAAATCCTATAGTTAGTGTTGGCTTGGGTTTCTTGAGCCATCCCTTCATTATGCTGCTGCTATAGCACTTCTGGCTGCTGGGGGACAATTGACCACATCCTCACTCTGCTGCTGTCTTAATTTGCTCTACCTGTTTGTATTTGTAATTATTTCTATCCTAACATATTTATTTGTCTTTCCTCCTATAGATACACCTGAACCTGTCATTCTGTGTTTGTCTGTTTCTACTTCCTGTCCTCTCAAACCCAACGGGTCGAAGCAGATGGCCACTCGTCCTGAGCTGGTTCTGCTGGAAGGTTCCTCCTGTTCAAAGGGAGTTTTTCCTTTCCACTGTCTCCTTTGTGCTTTCTCAGGATGGGAGACTGTGACAAAGTGAAGATTCAACACAAGATAGATTAGATAACTTTTACTAATTGGCTTTTTATGTACATGTGAATGTTTCTGTTCAGTGCACTGAGACGACTTCTGTTGTGACTTGGCTCTTTATAAATAAACTGAACTGAACTGAATGATCTTTGCAACAATAGATCTGTGTTGAACATGAATAACAGCATGGATGTACAATATAAAAGTAACATTTTGAAATATTAACCAAATATCTGTTTGCTTAAAAGTGTTTAATAACTTTACAGACCTTCGGGCTTTGATCTTTTCTATAGACGCAACAGATGTGGCCTAACTGAGGGTGCATCTTTCTTTTTTAGTGAGATATAAGTCTATTGTCATCGTAGCAATTATAAAAGATCCCATGTTTTCTGAAGATTGAGCCCAAAGGAAGCAGGTAAAGAGGGAGAAGCAGGGGACCTAAAACAGAGCCCTGTGGAACCCCCCAAAACAGAGGAGCAGTAGAGGATTCAGAACCAGCTATGTTGGCACACATGGTTCTGTCTGCATTCTTTGTGATTCCTTGTACATGTTCCTTGTATTGAAACTCTGGCACAACAATTGTCTGCGGGATCAATAAAGTTCTATCTTATCTTATAGAAAGTTCACCTGGACCTGTCATTCTGTGTTTGTTTCTGCTTCCTGTCCTCTCAAACCCAGCCGGTCAAAGCAGATGGCCCTCCAAGTCTGAGCCTGGTTCTGCTGTTTTTTCCTGTTCAAAGGGAGTTTTTCCTTCCCGCTGTCTCCTTTGTGCTTGCTCAGGTTGGGAGACTGTGATGAAGTGAAGATTCAACACAATCTGCTGCTTCCTTCGACAGAGAACTTTTAATAATTGGCTTTTTTGATTAATGTTTCTGTTCAGTGCCCTGAGGTGACGTCTGTTGAGTTGGTGCTATATAAATAAACTGAATTACATTTCCTGACTTTATTTGACTCCCATTCATTTAAAACGCTACTTAAATCCTTCTGATGATGGGTCAGTATGAAATCAAACAAATATATGTTATTAATTAAAGTGCACACAATTATCATATACTCATGAGAAAGAAGAATGTTTCATTAGTTCCTTTACAAATTTATAAGTCAAACTCTAAGATTTTATGGTACTTACCTTGTTGTGTAAACAAACTGCTTCACATCTGCATTGAGCTTTGTTTAGATGTATTTTCTATATTTATTTTCATTTGAATTTTAAGTCTAACGCTAACATACTCATGTTCAGGCTGCTGTTTAATATACCATATCATTTTACATTGTTAGTACCATTTGGCGTTCGTTTAGCGTATATCTTAGTTAGATCCTCATTTACTGTTTCTTTTTCTACTTTATATCTTTGCTGATTTGGGGTGTAACTGGGACCTTGAGTACATAATTTCGTTCCACCTCATGTACCAAATGTGATACATATGACAATAAAGAACCTTGAACATACTTTGATCAAAAAATATAAGTGTAAATAGGAACCAACACATCAAAGTTGTTGGACTTCCTGTTCTCAAACAGCTCTTCCATGCACATCACCACTGTTGACCTTTTTTCAGCCACTTCAGCTGTTAGTTGGCATTGTGGCCAAATTTTACTTACATTTTTTTATTTAAAGGCACATAAATCGTCGACATGAGGGGAAATATGTGGATTGTGTTGTAAAGAGCTTTGAGTGTCCCGTTGGATACAAAGGAGCTGTATGAGCAGGTTTCTTTCCTCGTTAGTATTATTTTTTTTTTTTTTTGACTGTTCATCTTTTTGCTGTGAGAACTTTTAGGTGTATTTAGAAACTTTTATTTAAATTGAACATTTTTTTAATCTCTTATCTTGAAATCTATCTCAAAGCTGAAAACAAACAGAACAAGTTTAGGGGGAAGATCTGCCATGGTTCAAGGAGTTGTGTTGTGGAACGATTTGGAGAATGATATTAAGGAGGCTAACTCAATGGCAATATTTAAAAGAATGGTTAACTTTAAAATGTTAAAATCTTATATGTAAATCAGCTTTGTGGAAATTGGAACGTTGTATTGAAGGTTGAAAGCTTTGTTCATTTTATTAGGAAAATACTTAAATTGGTTGTATGAATTGTTTGTTGGGAAATAAGGGGCAGATAAAATAAGAATTTTTTCTTCAATCTGCTACCTTTCATTTTATATATATATTTTTTCTTATCTTCTATTTGTATATATTGTATAATTTATTGTTATAAAATAAATAAATAAATAAATAAATAAATAACAAAAAAACAAAAAACAAACAAGACTTCTCTCACCATTTGCAATTACTTGTACATAAACAGGGAAATGTCGAAGAATTACTCTTCCTGTCAGGCGCCTAAAAGCCTCAGCTGAACTTAAAATCCAAAGTCCCACACTGCTATTCCAGATGTTCAAAACAGTCTACATTGATGCAGGAACTGTTAAAAGTCAATCCAGCGTCAGCTGACGGCCTGGATGTTTTGACGAGGAACCCCTCTGTGAAAGATGCTGACACGATGGTTGCGCCGAGGCCTTTTGTTCCTTGTCTTTTTATAAACCCACATGTTAGACGGTGTAATCAGATTCTACTCTGAAAGGCTCCTTAACCCTTGGTGAACATCACAATCTCTCCAGAATGGATCCACCCCTTCACACTGTGATCCATCTGACAAGTCTCCATCTCCCTTTCCCTTTTGTTGCTCTTAATAGGTAACATTATCCCGTATTAATGGTGCTGGCAGCTATCTGCTGCTGCTAGCCAAGCAAACGGGTGACTACAGATCAGCGGGGTGAGGCGGGCAGATCATTAACCATAATTACCTCCAGCTAATCCACTTCCAAGCGGTACAAAATAAACAGCCAGTCCCATTAGAGGAGCTGACTGTCAGCCTGCAAGTGGCCTGTGGCTCCTTTGGCAATGATCTGAACACACAGGGGGATAAGAGAAGGGGGGGGGGGGTCTGCGTGAGTGATGGGGGGGTCTTGATACTCCTCCACCTGACTGGGGAGGAGAGGTGGGTGGGACCATGCATGGTGGTGGTGTTGTTGGTTACATGCTGGCACCACTGGTGCTTTTGTTTTGTTTCACCCCACCACCTCCATCACTCGCTTCCCTTTCATGTACCCAGATGGTGTTCATTTTGACCTGCTTTGTGGGGGGGGGGGGGGGGGGGGGGGGGGGGGGGGGGGGGGGGGGGGGGGGGGGGGGGGGGGGGGGGG
>JARVLU010000952.1:3664128-3677504 GCA_031762415.1 Simpsonichthys santanae | reverse complement strand
TCAGCAGTTTTAGCTTCTTCAGCTGCTTTCAGCTTCTTCAGCAGTTTTATCTTCTTCAGCTGCTTTCAGCTTCTTCATCTGCTTTCAGCTTCTTCAGCAAATTTCAACTTCTTCAGCAGTTTTAGCTTCTTCAGCTGCTTTCAGCTTCTTCAGCAGTTTTATCTTCTTCAGCTGCTTTCAGCTTCTTCATCTGCTTTCAGCTTCTTCAGCAAATTTCAACTTCTTCAGCAGTTTTAGCTTCTTCAGCTGCTTTCAGCTTCTTCAGCAGTTTTATCTTCTTCAGCTGCTTTCAGCTTCTTCATCTGCTTTCAGCTTCTTCAGCAAATTTCAACTTCTTCAGCAGTTTTAGCTTCTTCAGCTGCTTTCAGCTTCTTCAGCAGTTTTATCTTCTTCAGCTGCTTTCAGCTTCTTCAGCTGCTTTCAGCTTCTTCAGCAGATTTCAGCTTCTTCAGCAGATTTCAACTTCTTCAGCAGTTTTAGCTTCTTCAACTGCTTTCAGCTTCTTCAGCAGATTTCAACTTCTACAGTTTTTATCTTCTTCAGCTGCTTTCAGCTTCTTCATCTGCTTTCAGCTTCTTCAGCAGATTTCAACTTCTTCAGCAGTTTTAGCTTCTTCAGCTGCTTTCAACTTCTTCAGCAGTTTTAGCTTCTTCAGCTGCTTTCAACTTCTTCAGCAGTTTTATCTTCTTCAGCTGCTTTCCAGCTTCTTCATCTGCTTTCAGCTTCTTCAGCAGCTTTCAGCTTCTTCAACTGCTTTCCAGCTTATTCAATTGCTTTCAGCTTCTTCAGCTTCTGCAGCAGCTTTCAGCTTCTTCTACAGTTTTAGCTTCTTCAGCTGCTTTCAGCTTCTTCAGCAGCTTTTAGCTTCTTCTACAGTTTTAGCTTCTTCAGCTTCTTCAGCTTCTTCAGCTGCTTTCAGCTTCTTCAGCAGCTTTTAGCTTCTTCAGCTGCTTCAGCAGCTTTTAGCTTTTTTAGCTGCTTTCAACTTGTTCAGCAGCTTTTAGCTTCTTCAGCTGCTTTCAGCAGGAATACTCGTTCACGCTGCATTTTCTCTGATCAGTAATCATCTAAAAGAAACACATGTTTGCAGCTAAAGACAAAATGATCACATGACTCTTAACGTTACCTGTTTGATCAAATATAAATATGTCTGCACACCTCGTCAATAACAACAAACAGTTATTATTCATGCTGGAAACAATCTGGGCCTCCTTGTTTTTCGCTCTCGGCTCCTTTTCACCATCATTTTGCAGTTTTCCTTCCTGGTGAGAAGGAGGCGCTCATCCATCGAGCAGCTCAGAGACGTGCAGAAGGTTCATGTCGGCTCTTTGATGTTGCAGGACCTGCAGCAGCTGACGGACGGCGCACGAGCTGTGACACATTAATCCTCCGCCTGACACGCGCTCATTATGTTATCCTGCTGTGGTTTTTGTTAACGGGGGGATGATTGGCTTTTAAAGGGATGCAGAGCGTCAATCTGAAACAAACCTCACCGCATCATCATCTTCTTCATCACCACCATCATCATCAGGCGAATAACTCCTTGAGAGAGAGAAAGCCATGGAAATTTAATTTCCTCACAATTAGAACCGCTCCCTCATAATGAAATCTGAAAGGGAATTCTTCGGGCGGTGCTCATTATTTTCTTAGACAATCTCGGGCTTTTGACACAGGAAGTTCAATTCATCAGGCACTTGACTTCATTTTGAATCACCGGGAAGTGAGAACAGCCGAAGGCTTTTTCATTCACTAAGAGCTTCAGGCAGGCGCAGCTATAGAGAGAGGACCTAAAGAGAGCCGCTGTGTTGATTTTTTTTACGTCTGGTGTTGATAAGAGTAGTAACTATCTTACGTGCAGTGGACAGGAGAATCTCATGAGGGACTGCTGATTCAAGAGAAAGTTTCTGCCACCTGAAAGAACATGTTTCCATCTTAATATTTCGCACGACGGTCATCAGTGTTTGCACATCTGGGCACGTGGCGCCATCACATTTACCGCAGATCAGGTGGAACCAACACTTCTTCGTCTGTAGAAGCTCCAACACTTTTAATATAATGTCTTATGATTAAAACAGCTGTTTGCTCCTGTGCTGCCAGTAACTTTCAGTCTGCATCCCTGATCCAGCTCCGCCCACTTTCACCTGTTCCCAGCCTCATCAGTTTTCATTCCCTCACCAGTCGAGCACCGTTGGCTCTTCTCGCTACATGTTGTTCTCGTCGTGCCTCCTTGTGTTCCACTTAAATCCACCCGTGCTTTGTAAGTTTCTGCTTCATCAACAGCATCTTGTTTTGGTTTTAAAGTTAAGTCTGCACCCCTGGGTCCAAACCTCCAACGTGACAACGTCAAGTTCATTAAAACTGAAGTGAGAACATGAATATAGTAGTCCCTCGTTTATCGTGGGGGATCTGCAACCTGAAGCTCCGCGATAAATATATATAATATAATATATAATATTATATTATACACATAGTCCCTCGCTACTTGGCGGTTCATTTATCACAGTTTTTCAAAGTAAGATTGGACATGACACAGCTGGCTGATTGATGGATGAGCCATGGATTGTTTATTTAAAATAAATTATTTTAAATGATTTTGCACCATGTGTGCATCCCACAAGTGCAGGGAGAAGCTCCCTCCTGCAGCTGATCAGCTGATCTCCTCCTCTGCAACGACCACATTTCTCCTGCTGCAGCTTTGTGAAGGGTTAACCCTTTGCGGTCCAGATGCACCGATCGAATTTTGTCTTCCAACTTAAAATTCAACGTATGCCACATTGTAAAAATCATCATAATCACAAAATATAAAAGTGTTAAAGGTTATTTTTAATTATCTTAGAACTTCTATACTCAGTTATTACACTGCAGTACATTTCTGCTCCGTGCTGCAGAGCTGAAGCTGTGTGACGTTCTTTTGATGTCCTGCTGCACTTCTCTTCTCGACAATTTAAATTTAAATTCTGTAGTATTTTAAATAAACAATCCAAGCTGTATGGATTATTTATTTAAAATGTTACAGTATTTAAATTTAATTATTTAATTAAGGAGGTGGGATTGGGAGTAACAAGTGAGGAGTGTGACTACAGCCTGGCACACGTCATGACAAAGTTTACTGAACTTGAACTTCTGCATCCCTACTTGAAAGTTTTTCACTTATCACGGGTGGGTGTGGTCCCAAACACCCGTGATAAATGAGGGACTGATGTATATGAAATACTATTACTGTAATAAATTTGTAAAACTGTTTACAACTTTAAAGCACTCAACTTTTTCTTTGGTGCAAAATGCACACGTGAATCAAACGAGGTGATTCAGGTACAAATATTTGTAAGTCATAAAAACATGAATGAATATTGATCAGGAGCCCAAACAGCTGCAAACATGCAGCTTCTTTACATTAAGACATCTGACAAAGTGCAAAGTTGTTGATCAGTCTTAATTATCACTTTTGTTTGACACATTCCAACCTTTCAGCAACAAGCTGATGCAAAATAATTCATTTAAATCATATTATGGAAAACACAGCAAACGTCATTAATCACATGGTGACGCCATTTACAGCCTCACTGAAAACAATAAGCCCCAAAATATTCCCTGCATAATGTAACCAGCACTCTGTGTGTATGTGTGTGTGTGTGTGTGTGTTGTCTCAGCACCTTTGACTTTAAACATTTAGCCACAAATATCAGCTTTTATTTTAGTTTTTATCCTAATTTTGACTATGGTTTAGAAATTCAGAACGTCAAAAAAAAAAAAAAAAAAAAAAAAACGTCAGCACTTGCCTAAATATTATAATTTCACATTTTTATTTTAAGACCATCTCTACCCCACTGAGTTTTTTAATCATCTTATGAGCTAAACTTCATTTTGACGAAAGATAAAGTCAGACACAAACGTCCGTTAAAAGCTGGAGGATTTTGTTTGACTGAAACTTTTGGCGTCAGCTGACGTGTTTAGAGACAAACGCTTGGTAGAGTGGATGAACTCAGATCCTCCACACGTCGTGATGTTAGAAACAAGGAGCTGGAAATCAACGCCTGCCAATAAATCAGCTGACGGGAGGGGGGGAGACCCATCAGCTCTACATCAAAGATCAGGTTCTCTGGAAACGCAGCGGAGTGATCAGATTTCACCAACAGGTGCTTTTTAAACTGGGATTTCTGAGTTTCCTTGTTGTTTTGAAAAAAACACCTGCTCCGACAAACTTTTTATTTTTTTCAAGTTTCAGATCAAGTGATCCTGTTTCCAGCAGAGTAACACTAAAAGCCACCCAACCCAAGAGCAACCGGGAAACATTAACTGGCCGCTCCGCTACCCACTAATGGATCGGACCCATTTCATCAGCAATCTGACATTTAATGAATATATATTTTATCTTCCCATGCCAGTTATCGGAATTTCCTCCCCGTTCCGAGAAATGATCGTCCTGGGACTCTTTTGGACAGGCCTTTTTCTTCGACTGGCACCTGTACACCAATGATATTCTCTGCAGCCGCTCCACCATCTCCCCTTGTTTTTCCTCTCTTCCCTCCCTGCCTTCAATATGGTTCATGGATTAATAATTCATGGCCAGTTATTAGGGCCAGTTCAATAGGAGATCTGCTGATGGAGGGTCGGTGCTCGGCGAGTGTGCCCGGAGGGATGCTGCGTGTTGTTGTGTCAGCCCCCATCTGCCAGAATGCAATAAGGCAAACAATGGAGGCCTTGATTTCCACCAGCAGGCCCATAATCTTTAAATGGCTATTAGCTGAAGAGTGCAACCAGTCAATAACGACAAAATCCTTTTAAAAGCTTCTCTCTCGCTCGCTCTTTCACTCTTTATCCTCTCCCTCTTTTTCACTACGTCTTCATCTCTTTCTTCTCTCTTGTTTCAGCCTAAATTGACACAAACGCAGCCGCAGTTTTCTCACCATGAGCGTTTATAAGATCAGCAAGTCGGATCAGGATGGGTTTCTGAACCGTCTTAGGAAATATTAAACCCTGTCGGTGTTTGTGTTGACCCAACCTGACATTTATTTGTCTTCCAAACGTCCCACAGTCTGACAGCGAACCTGTTCGCGCCTCCATCGTGCAAATCACGTGGAGGCGAAGATGATCCTTCTCTCTGGTTCAACGGGATTTTACACAAGAATCATGTCAGTGACAGTCAGAGGACAAACTTCTGCTGCACCATCCGTCACAAGAGATGCAGCTTGAAAAAGATTGAATTACTGTTTACAAGGATCAGATTAAATTCTTTTTAATACACAATGTTATGAAAGCAATAACCTTTTTGATGACCGCAATCATATCCTAATAAAACTGATATTCATTAGTGTCAGGGAAAATTCCCTGCGTCCAATCTTATCGAGCTAATACCTGAGTCACAGCAGCTGGGACACAAACAGAACCTGTTGTTCCTCACGGCTGACAGGTAAACACCGCACGCGCCGGATGCACCATCGGTTACGCTCTTTAGACGAGAGGGGGCTCCGTGTGCAGGAGACCAGCAGGAAGCGACAACGCTTTACTCCACAAAAGCAAACCATAAGCCTTAATTCATATTTAAGCTGAAATCTGCATCATTTGGTAGAAATGTTATGTAAAAAATCTGTTGGTGGATGTACAGTACTGTAGTTTTAATCTCACAGTGACGTCATTGGAAAATATCTTTGCCTAAAGTTCAGTTTTTATATTTTTATCATGATCTGGTGGATTAATTGAACCCAAAGTGCAACAGACTCCTGGGACTCGACGATCAAATAAAGAATATTTATTTAAATAAACAAAAGGGCTGACATGGCAGCAAAACTCACGTACCGTATTTTTCAGCCTATAAGTCATGTTTTTTTAAATAATTTACACGCCCTGCGATTTATGCGCCGAAGCAACGCATTTATGGATTTTTTCCCATATTTATAAACAATTTTTGGCTGAGATATGATGTTTTCATTCATTCTGACTGAAAATATTGAACACTGACATTTTCAGCCACTAGATGGCACTCGAGCAGTATGGCATGCTGTTGTGTCATGTAATAGGTAAAAGTGGCTATTAATGACACAATCAGCTTGCCATACACTGACACCTTCGTCCAGCTTGCTTGGAGCAACAGTCAAATCAGCTTCATTCCGCTGCACCGCCTGGTGAAATGAAGCTGATTTGACCCTTAAAGTGCATTTATAAAGTAAAAGTTCAACTGAGACGCACCTTTGTTATAAGGTCGAGCAAACAAATAATTGTTTTAGGTGCATATCTTGTTAAATTTTGAAGAACTTCTCAGCGTTCCTCCTTCCTAATTTCCTCGCTCAGAGCGCACTCCCGGAGCACCGAGGCTGCGAATACTTTTGAAATGCAGCTACTTTGTAATTTGATCGTTAAAGTGTATTTATTAAGGAAACATTAAACTGAGACACACCCTTACTATAAAGTCAAGCAAACAAATAATTGTTTTTAAGTGTTAATCTTACTAAATTTATGTTAAAGTCCTCCCATGCACGCTCCCACGACCACCATTTGGCAGCCAATTGATTTTTGGCACAACACCGGCCCACATTTCCGGGTAGTCAGCGGTGACGTGTTAATAAATGCAACTTATACGACGAAGCAATGTATTTATGGATTTTTCCACTTTGTTAAACATATTTTGATTGATGCGACTTATAGGGTGGTGCAATGTGCACGGCAAAAAATACGCTACATGGCGGGGAACGAGGAGACACAGAGGGAGACAGACCATGCCACCTAGACACAACAATCCACCAACAGGGGAACAACAAGGAGACACAAACAGGTGTGACAGGAGCTGGCAACACGAGGGAAAAACACTGAGGACGGCAGGACAGATGACAAGAAAAACACACAGATCCTCAGCTTTCTACTCTGTGAACATCAACATGAAGGTGTTAACCGTGATTCTTTCACCAAGTGCCATAGTGACCCATCAGTTAACGTAAAGACCTGCCATTTAAGGGTTTATACGTGAAGCGACGTGCAGGCTGACCACATGAAATATAAATACTATAATAAAACTGGTTCAAATCTTTCTGTAATGTAAATGTAAATGACGTGCACTGCCTTGTATCCATCTCACCAGGTGGAGTCAGGTCCTCTGGACGGACTCGTCTGTTGAAACGTTTCGTCTGTCATCCAAAAGACTTCTTCGATCTGAGGAGCTGCTTCAAAACGTTTCATCAAGAAGAATGCGCCCAGGACCTGACGCGTCCTCGTTAGATTTGTCTACCTGGCTCATCGAGCAGCATCAGGAAGCCTCCAATACAGTTGTGCAAGTCGTGCACGGAAAAATAGATTGACTTTAAAAAACTGGCTGCACCGCACAGCTCGCTGGTCGCACACGCTGCCACACAACGTTGGTCCATTTATCAAGATAGTACTTTAAAGATGGCCGTCCCAACATGGCCGTGCCTCAAACGGCCTTTTGTTTTTTGTATTGGTTCATGAAAATTTTATCTTAAAAATCTTTGCATGGCTGCCATGTTTGCATTGCATGGTCCTTACAGCTGGAATATTGTGATTTGTATAAACGCAGGTGTCCAAGGCTGCACTGGAACTGCTACAGCTAGCTGCCACTGCCACAAATTTCCCTTCAAAACCCATAAAATTCTAAATGAACAAGTTGTTTCATGGCAACAATCCACTTTGCTCTTGATCCCTGTAAGAACCAAAGTGGACGTTTGTTGCGTTGTTTATTTGTTTTTGTTTTGTTGTGCTCTCTCCTCGTGCGATTGACACAAAGGGTGTGGTCTCACGTCACTTAACGGGCACTGATCTGACAGAAGGTGAGTGGTTTAAAGTTTTTCTGTTTGTTGTCACATCTGTTCACCTTTTGTTAACTGAGTCAGAAGTGTTAAAGTTCCTGTTTTTAATAAAGACTACAAGTTGATTGGATCAGTGGAAACACGTTACAGTGAATAAACAGATGATGAATATGTTGGTTTCTTGTTGATGGACATCACAGCTTCTCAAACTGGCCATCAGCCTGTTGGTCCGTCAGAATTAACTTTATTTCTTCAAACAGGCCGCTCAAAGAGCAGAAGCCCACGTCACAATATCTGAACGTTCACAGTTTTAGCTTCAAAGAGGTTTAAAAGACAAATTTAATGCTTTTAAACTGGACAATGAATGTTTTTTTATCTTCCAGTTTTTAGCTTTGTGGGAAAATATTCACGTAAAAACATTAAATCAGTTTTTTTGTGTGTGTTTCTTCCTCAACTGCTGCATAAAAAGTGCAGAAAACCACAAATGAACAAAAAGCAAACGCCCCCAGTGCAAATCAAACAACAGAACTACACATTATGAATGATTTCATAAATTGTTCAGCAGCTAAATAATTCATCACGTTTCCCATCGTCGCCGAAGACGAGCGCGTGGTCCGCTGCCACATCGCTCGTTAACCAGCCTGCTAATGAGGCTCGGCCAGCGATGAAGGAGCGGACGAGTCAGAGACTCGCTGTCGTGCGTCAGCAGCAGTGTTGTGATCAGCAGCCATGACCTCTGTGTTTCACAATCATCGCATCACAACCGGTCAGGTCAAAGGTCATTGCTAATGGATGGAGAAGTGCTGGGCGGCAGCCTCTTGTCAGGGTGTGTGTGTTTGTTGTGGTGTGGTGGTGGGAGCGGCCCATTCTGTGGTAACTTATGTGATGGAGAGCACGATAAATGACAGTATGGACTTTTACATTCTTCAAAAAGTTGATGTTTTGTAGCAGGACCTTGTCTGGTTTCACTTTTGGATCTGATTTTTGTTGGTTCATGGGTTTAATCCAGGGTTGTTCAGCTAAAACACTGAGGGGGCCACAGTTACTGAAATTTGAGAGCTCAGGGCCCAAACGTCCACTAGTTACTGTCATTAAGTTTGTTTTACGGTTTAAAATCCAGTGTAATTTAAAAATGAACCTCTTGGTGGGCTGAACTGAGCTCACCTGTGGACCTGATTTGGCCCCTGGGCCACCAGTTGAACAACCCTGATTTATTCCTTTTGGAACATGCTTTATCTTCTGTGGTTATTCTTGTGTTTAATTCTGTTCCTTGTGTTTTCATGTGTTTTCATGTGTATTTCTTTGTTCCACCACTCATGTCTCTGCGGTCAGCTGGCCACGCCCACTCACACCTGTACCCTGTCTCATTAAGACCTGTGGTCTCCCATCTCCTCGTTAGCCTCAGTCCATGAAGTTCCTCGTCTTTGTTTCTTTCCCAAGTTGAGTGTTGCACATTAAACACGTTGCATCCGGTCCTCCTTGTGCCTCCCAGGACTTCCTCACATCCTCGTTTATTTATTTATTTAGTAGTTATTTTTGCCTTAATAAAAAAAAAAGTTTTGTTTTTGAGCTCCTCATGTGAAATTTGCATCCTTGGGTCCCAAATCTGCATCTACAGTGACATTCTTATGTTCAGATTTAAAGGATGGAGCAGATAAAACGGCTTTGTTTACGTTGAGTGCATACCTGCATTTCAGAAATGCACATCAGTACATCTGGAAAACGACTCACGTAATCACAGTCATTATGATATTATAGTCCAGGATGACAGATTTTATGTTTGCAACGAGTGCCTTTTAAGCGCATCTGGTTAGAATAATTATTTGATTCAAAATTCAGGAAGTGTTTAAAAAAATTATGAATGTTGATGCAGTTGAAGCATTTTGGTTTTTGCACGTTCTATTCTTCTCCACCAGGTAGTTACGCTGCCGGGGTCACGAGTTCACGTTTGCATCATGCATTTCCCACGAAGCATCTCAGTTAACAAACTGCACAACACAACTTTCAACGTAAAATAAACTTTTACAAACATCACAACTGTAAGAGCAATGTAAAGGTTTATAAAATAGTGTTTGTGTACATTTCTATGAAACGTGTTAAAGTTAGGATTGTTTTAAGGTTGCAGAGACTGATATGTATTTTGTTATTATAAAATGAAATAAATAAATAAATAAATAAATAAATAAATAAATAAATAAATAAATAAATAAATAAATAATATTCTGACGGCTGATTACTGCAGGTAAGATAATGCCTGCTGATAACTAATCCACTGAACCTCACTCCCATTTGACACTGGTTGTTTAATTTAAAGCATTTAACCAGCAGTTGTTTTTAATTCAAGACACAATGCTGAAAAAAATCCAACATTTAACTTGTTCAAAATGAATATGAACATAAAACCGTTGTTTTTTTCATTGATTATTTGTTACATTTATGAACTTTCATCTTTGACGTTAATACAGTGCAAAGAACTATAAAATAAACAGTTTAATATAAATGTTTTGGTACCTCTTTACAATAAGGCTCCACTTATCGGACTAAGTTACTAACTTGTGAGGTAGTAACTTAGTCTGATATCTTTTATATATCAACATAGATGAAATAGGTGAACAGATCTGGCTCACTATTTGGCAAGAAACTGGTCAGTTTTGTCTCTTTCTCACTCTTAATTAATGCATAATAAGCAGTTATTAATGATGTATAAAGCATTTATAGAGGAACTAATAACATATTTATAAACTATTTATTAGCCACCTATGAGGCGATACAAATTTTAGAAATAAAAAAGCATCTGGAAGTAGATATATTGTGGTACCTTACAGGAAGACTATCAAAATAAAAGTCAGCATGTTTTGGGTTCTGGTCCAAGGCCCGTGTGTCTCTACAGGAAACTATTTTTAAAGCTTGATCTAAATTAGAGAACCTCCAAATAAACTCCCTCAACTTTCTCCCTCCTGCTTGTCTCCCTCCCCTGTATTGTATCTCACCCTGTCCTCCTCACTCATCTGTCTTTCCCTCCCCCCTCCTTTCACTCTTTCACTTTTTCTCCCCCCTGAGTCCCACCTCTGCTTCCCTCCAGCTCTGCTCTGCATTCTTTCTCCATCCTTCCCCTCCTTCCGTCTCCCACTCCTCCTCTGGATCCCTCAGCATCCAGCCGACAGAGAGTCATCCATCTTCATTGGGGAGACACATGCGCTGTTTTGACAGCGGAGCGAAAAGGAAGGAAAGCAGCAACCCCATGACAGCGAAGACACATTATCGGTGGGAAAACACATCCGAGCATCAATTACTGAAGCCGTGTAACTCCACTCACACTGTAGGTACCGTCCGAGTCCAACTCAGGGATCACCGTGAACGTGTCCGATCCATTTACAAATAAAACGTAAAGTTGTTTATTATATTCAATCACTCTGTCTGACATAAAAACTGTCTAAACATTTGAATTAGCTGTATCAGTGGCTGCAAGTTTAAATTTGTTTCAACCAGTTTTCACCTTGATTTTATTTTGTGTGAACGTCTGAACTCTGTTGTGATCCATTTTACTTCCATATGTTTTTGGGCATCTTTCTCGTTCCACAAGTTTTGTGCTGTTTCAACAAATCCTAATCAAAATGTTCAGCTTGTTCAGGAGAAGGATGATATGACTTTTGGTATTGGTGCAACTTTAGCTGTTTGAAATATTTAGCTTTTTCTGCCACTTTTCTTCTCATAGAAAATGAATTGAGCTCATTTTACATCCTTCAAATATTTAGATGTGTTTACAACCTTTTGCTGCTCCTTTCATATTTTGTTCTGCTTCAGCTTCTTTCAGCTTCCTTGTGCAAGTGTAAACTACTTTCAGCTAATTTCAGCTTGTTATGCTCTTTTCAGTTTCTTTGTGCAAGTTTCAGCTTTTATTTCAGCTACTATTTATCTATTTTTATGATGATTTTAGATTTTTCAGCCAATTTCACATTTTTTTAAACTCATTTAAACTTTTTCAGCCTAATTCAGCAACAACATACTCTCTCCACTTCCTTCTGGTAACTTGGATTTCTTTTAGCCTTTTTAGCTGTCTTTCAGCTGTTTTGTTGCTTATTTCAGCTAATGTTCATCTTTTTGCACTCGTTTCTGCTTCTTTCAGCAAATGTTCTTTCTCCTTTCTTCTGCTAATTTATGCTAGTTCTACCTTTTTAGCTACTTTTTTTTTTGGCAATCTTGGCTAATTTCAGCTGTTTTCACATAAATTGAAGTTTTCTGTGGTAATTTCAGCTACTTTCAGCCTAATTACCTTATTCATGCTAATTTCAGTTTTTTAATGCTCCTTTCATCTTTTTTCTACAAGTTTAAGCTTTTTCTGCTATTTCAGCTATATTTAGCTGTCTTGAAGTAAAATTTAACTTTTTCAGCTAATTCCAATTTTTTAATATCTCATTTCAGCTCCTTCCACTTTCTTCTGGTAGTGTAAGCTTCGTTCAGTCTTTTCAGCTGCTTTTCAGCTTTTGTTGTTGTTGTTGCTAATTTCAGCCTTTTTTTAGGTAATTACATAATTGTTGTGATAATTTCTGCTTATTTCAGCCTAATTCAGTAAATACGTGCTGTTTCTGCTTTCTTCTGCTGGCTTAGGCTTCTTCTTCCATTTCAGCTAATTTTAGCATGTTTTTAGCTAATTTCAGCTGTTTTTCATCAAGTTCTTCAGCAGTAATGTTTCTGCATCCATTAAAAAAAGACAACTGGCTGAAGGTTGTTTGACTGTACAGTTGTATTTTCCCACCGATTCACCGTTCTTCACGCTAACGTTTTCTACAAAAGTTGGCGTGATGAGAGACAAAGTGAAGCAGCGGACGTCAGCGACCTGACTTGTGGATCTGGGTTTGTATTTAATTGCTGTCAGAGGTGATCCTTGTCGATGTCCTTTCCTCCAGAACCGCGTCTCCTGGACCATAAAGATGACACTTCAATTAAGTGGCGTGTCTCCGGGCTGAGGGGATGTGACAGGGATGTTTGTGAAAGCTGCCACGAGGGCCTCGCCGGTGTCGGCACCGCTGCTTTATTGTGCTGTCAGGAGATTAAGAAGGAGGGAATAAATCTCTGACCGTCGCTCAATAAATCTCCAAACTCACCGAGAAAATTCAGTTTTTCATTCAGAAAATTAAGCTTTGTCACGTCTACGTTGTGTGAGTTGTACAGTTGTACGATGGAAAAGTTTGATGGGAAGGCCACAGTTTAAACTGGAAGAAAGAAAAAAAAATGCAGGATTTTATTTTTCATATTTTATGGGCGTTTTTTTAATATCCAATTTTTAATTTCCTTTCTCCCTTTTGCTTTAATCTCTTCAAGACAAAATGTGACAGTTTATTTTACCTGAGAGGTTTAAAGTGAAAAATTCAGAATTCCAATTGTTTAAACCAGCTGAACTCACATCACAATTCACACTCCCTACCTTCCCTTCCAAGGTTAATTAGGATCTTTGGAGAAGGCCCTTTAGCCTAGTTCAGTCAGCACTGAGGGAACACTGCAGGTAATCATGTCCTGAGAGCGCACGCTGTAGCTGCACTCACATAGTGACATGTAGGAGATGTATGAAGGCAGCAGACCAAGAAGTGATTTAAAGATGAAAATGTACCAGTGGAAGAGTCT
>JARVLU010000952.1:3649356-3661401 GCA_031762415.1 Simpsonichthys santanae | reverse complement strand
ATCACTCCGAGACAACTGAAGAAAACTCAACACAAGTAAAATGCTCTCAAAAAGAAAATCCTATTCTGCAGATAATATAATATGCAGCCCAAAATGCTAACCGAGCAGCAGCTTGTTAGCTTGTTAGCTCGTTGGCTTGTTATGTTAATTAAGCCTGTTCAGGATCCCAGGTATGTTCTGTGCTATTGTTATTTCAGATTAAATGTCTGTTCTTGCACTTTGTGAAATACACTTCTAAATAAATACGACTTTACTCCAAAGCAACTTACAGTTAAAAAAATATGGTATTATGGCTGAGAATAACTGCCCATGAACCATGTGTTTGTGTTACACGAGAGTTATTTTCTCTCTCAGAAAGAGCAGAAAGAGAGCTGATTTGATCCTGCATGTGCAGCTGGGTGGCTGAGGTCATCAGTGTCTGCCTGTGAGCTGTGAGAGCTGGTTATAAAAACAATTCCCGCACGCTGCCTCGTGACTGGGCTCCATGCCTGTAGAACTTGTGTACGTCTGTGCAGCCTGTGGTGAAAGTCTGTCCTTGAAAGTAAAACCGTTGTCAGAGGATATTTTTACACTGTCCTTAACAGAAAATGACGGTGCAGCAAATGTAAATGTGAATTCAGTCATCTATAAATCAGTCTGTGGTTTGTTTAATATGTGTATATATGTAAATAAATCCCTTCAGACTTAAAGCATTTTGTCTTTTATGTGATTTAGCATAAACTGCATGTAGCTAAACTCCAGTATTATTGCTTGTTTTCATGCTTATCCATGTTTATTTGTCATACAGGTATAAATACAGGTAAACACATTTACCTATAGTTTTAATACACAATAATAATAAAAAAATCACGATTTGTATCAGAACCATGGAGGAAAACCTTCTGGAACACGCCAACGTCTCGTCCCTCCACATTTTAATGATATAAAGAGGCAGGAAGTAATGCACCTACGTGTTCCGATAATGAATTTAGTCAACCTCCATCTCCATAAAGCCTTACATCATTACTTGTAAATGTGTTCAACGAAATGTTTCCCAGCCATCCCGACATGATGCGGATCACAGTAATAAGTCCTTGATTTACTACTAAAATGATCCTTCGTGATTTTATTTGTGCCTAATGCTGTTTTTAAAGTTGTCACATAAATCAAGTGGAATCAAGAGGAGGAAGAGGTGATTCTCTCTTCCTCCCTTGTGCATTAGCTCATCCTCGTCTTGCAGACATTCTCCCCGCCTGGCGCTCACTTCCCGTCTGTAGGCGCTCATGCTGAGCACGCTCACTGCTTCCTCTTGACGACCCTCTGAGGTACATTTGATGTCAGCGTGAACAGCTTGTTTTCCTTTGCTCCTTCACATTTTTTATCCTTTGCTTGCTCCCCCTCTCAAGCTTCTCTTTCTCCTGGAGTCTGAGGCGACGTCACGTTATTGGGCTCAGGTCTGAGTGGCTGCGGTGCCCGATTGATGGCCACCAGGGAGAGTGTGTCAGCGACATGAAATGAAGCACAGAAAGAGTGCGTTTCTGCCTCCATCCATCATCCCAAAGCCGTAATCAGGCCTTGATGGAGGACCAGCAGGATGGAGGAAGAGTGTGACAGACGTGCGCTGCTGCACTCACAAAGCTGCTGACTTCATTGTGAGACACTTTCTCTTGAACCCCCAACTTACAGTGACGTTTGGTGCTAAGAGCTTCATCAAAATAAGCATTAAGTCCTCGTTTTATGAAAATCTTCTATGTGAAAATAACTTTCCACGTATCCACTGAAATGTTTCACTCTTCAGCTGTGGGGATGCAGCCCCCTCATTTTTATGATCATCATGCACGTGCTCGTGCCTGTGTGCATTTGTCTATTCATTCAACCTTGTTTTAACAGGTTAGTCCCACTGAGCCACGAGGACTCATTTACAAGATGCACAAGGATGCACGCACATCCCTTCTCAGTATGGAGTTCCTCAGGGTTCAATGCTTGGACCAATACTCTTTACTACTACTGGAGGACAAATTGACTTCATTTTTTAAAACAAATTGTTACAAATGAATAGTTTACATTTGAAATTATTTCTTTCTTAACATGTGATTCTCGACCTGCCATTGTGTATCTGTTCCTCCTTCCTTTTCCTCTCAAACCCAGCTGGTTGAAGCAGATGGCCGCTTGTCCTGAGCCTGGTTCTGCTGGAAGATTCTTCTTCATGAAGGAGTTTTTCCTTTCCACTGTCATCTTCATGCTTGCTCAGGATGGGAGTTCTGTGCTGGCGTTAAATTCAAATCAGTCTGTTCCTTAGATAAATAATAACAACTGACTTCTTATGTATATGAGTGTTTCTGTTCAGTGCCCTGTGACGACTTCTGTTGTGACTTGACGCTGTATAAATAAACAGAATCGAACTGAATTGAATTGAACTGACTTGAGGACTTCACTCTCCAGCACATAAAGGGTTAAACAAATAATGAAAACAGGGAATATGAAGATAAATATTGTAAACAAATCAGTGTTTTCACAAGAGATTTCTTTATTGATTACTATCTGAAACAGTTTAAATGAATTTAGATAGTTTTCATACCATAGCTTAAAAAAACATTACAGTATTTGAATTTTTGATAACTCAGTATCCATCACTGGTACAAGAAAACTTTTACCAAGAACTCAGGCACCTTTATTTATTTATTTATTTATTTATTTATTTATTTATTTATTTATTTGTTTGTTTATTTGTTTATTTATTTTATGTAACCTGTATTTATACAGGTTAATCTCATTGAGTCATAAGGACTCGTTTTCAAGAGACCAGTTTTAGACAGACAACAAATGGACAAATGTACCCGGTATGGGGTACCTACATGATGTATATTTCTTGCAAGTACAAGGTACTTCCAGGTTATACACTGGTACTTCCATGTAGTACAGGGGCCAATAAGGATTACATATCCTGTAAGTAATGAGTACTTACATGGGTTGTAATCTGTATATTCCGTGTACTGTCAGGGGACAAACTTGATTCTTACATGTAGTATATACCTTAGAAGAATCAAATACTTATATGTAACATACTGGGTACTATGGAAGGGTGTACCACCACAAATATCCAGTATTTATATGGGGTATAAACCCCAAAAGTACTGGGTATTTACAAATGATGTTCGCTTAAGGTTCCAGGTACTTACATGGGACACGAGTATTGTATACCTTGTACATATCGAGTACTTGTTTATCTGATGTAACGGGTACTAACAAGGGTTATGTATCCTGAAATACTGGGCACCTATGGGATGTACCAATGTAAGTACCGGTTATTCCCATAGGGTACACACCTTGTAAGTACCAGGTACTTATATGGGACATACATGGTACTTATATGGGACATTGATACTTACATGCGGTATGTACCTTTGTAAGTATTGTATTGGGTACTAACAACGTTTATGGTATTTGTAAATACAGTATTGAGTACTGGGTATTTACATGGGCTACAAACCTCGTACCACTAAATTTCATTTTGTGTATTTGACAGGGACACTGCACACAAACATAGAAGAGAACAAGTCTGTGGCTGAGGCGTTGCACAAAGAGCATAGAGCTACAGCTAATTCACAACTCCAGTCCCTGGTTGCACATTTATGTGCATTAAAATACATAAAATTTAACTATGAATTTATTCATTTATTAACCTTTATTTAAACAGGCAAATCCCATTTGCCTGTTTAAATAAAAATACAGTAAGATTACACATGACTTCCTGCCTACGTATTCATGTATCAACCTTGCAACCTCCAAATTCATATAATAAAATCTACACGTTATAATACAAACAATTTATAAATTAAAATACAATAAAAATACAAACGTAGTCTTCCCCACATGTTCACAAACCACCTTGCAAATAGGATATTAAATAGGATGTACCCAATACATACCCAGTTAGTAAAGGGTAATAAATCATTTCAAAGATTTGGCAATTAAACACCGGATGCACATCCTGGTCTTGAACCTGCAGCCCACGGTTTGGACCAGGCATGTTCTGAGCTGTAGTATCTCAGGGTAAGTTTATCAGGGATACACAACTAAAATCATGTTTTCAACTCAATTAATTCTTCGTGCTGAACAGCCTCTTTGAGTGATTTCTTTTCTTTGTCTGACGAACACAACCTGCAAAAAGAAAAACAATATTTCGCAAGATCTCAACAGACGAGAACCTTTTCTGTTCATCAGTCAATAGTGTGTCTCTTATGCTGCACTTCTATTTAGTTATTTGTCACAAAGGTGATTAATAATCATTTAGTGTGTTATTGCACAACATGTTGAAGCAACTCCTGCTCCTACACCTCGCTGAGCCTCTCGGCTGTCGGTCCGAGGGAGGAGGAGGATCCTGCAGGAGAAGAAGAGTCACTTTCTGCTCGTCTGTTCGTCAGGGCGTCCACCAGAGTTACTCCTGCAGCGTCTCCAGCACTAAACACAAAAAACTGCTGACACACACACGAGGCAGGGCACGTGCACAGACAAATAACAAATAAAAGAGGAAATTTAATCATTATTGACTGATGTGAAACAAAGAAAATGTCATATGTGATGCAATAAATGACAAAACCTCCCCCAACGTCAATCAAGAGCACTTTTCTCTAATTTTGCTTAAACATATTTTGGATTTTTTTTTTTTTTTTTTTACAGGATATAATGAAACTGATGAGTTCAGATTTACACAAATTAAACAAAAAAATGTTGCATGGGAGAATAATGCTGCTTTGTAGAAAACAAACAAACAAACAAACAAAGGACCTCTGACCTCATCCAGTCCTGCCGTTAATGCTGAACTAATGCACGAGCTGTTATTCCAGGTAGGACTGCAGCTCATTCATCAGTGTCAGATGAAAGCTTCTGCAAGACAAACATCCATTAAGTGCCCGGCCTAAGTGTTTCTTTTTTCCAGAATAATATATGATACCCATTTATTCCAGGGTAAATAAAAGACTCAGTTTCATCTTAAGGTTTATTTCAGTCTGAACTAATCCAAAAACATTTGCTGTAAAAATATGCAAAGGACTTTTTCTGCAAACGTTTTACACCTTTTCTTATAAATCTCCATTAAATGAACTTTATCGTGACTGTACTTTTATCTGACTCACTGTGAGAAATCTCCTGCGTTGACATGATGATGAATGATCTCGGTCTTCACCTGGTGATAAGTACACGCAACGACAGAAACACATTTATCTCTGGGCAGACTCTACTCCCTGGTGGATGCACACACAGACTGCTGCAGACTCACGTGCACAACGCTGCGTGCACATGTCACGGATCGCTCCGTCAACAGTCCTCATCTGTTAACGTGCAGGCGTTTCCTTCCACCAATTATTCCACGATTAGTATTTAATTGTTTTGTTTAAGGAAGAATAAATTCAGACTTTAAGCTCTGTCTTGGTTCACCTGTGCACAACACTTTGTGAACTCTGACAGGACTGCGATGTCACAAACAAAGATAAAAAATAAACATCTGATTCATGCAGTCGTACAGATAAACTGTTTGACTTTATTAATTACGTTTCCAACTGCTGCACTGAATATTGCAACAGAGTGCTGACACAGTTTGTTTTCCCCTCGCGATAAAAACAAGTGAGACTTTCATTTAACCGTGTGGTTATATCTAGATGTAAGAAAGGCTCCTTTTGAAAATTGGGATGAGAAGTCAAAATCCAAGATGGCTGCCACCATAAATGTCCATCCGTTTCGTGAGCATGATAACTTGAAAAACAAGCGAGGCACTGACTTCCATTTTGGTGCGTGGCTGCATCTAGGCATAAGAAAAACTGTCAAAATCCAAGATGGCCACCAACACATCTACATATGTAAAATGGCCATCTTGGTCATTTTATGAAACTATGCTTTCTAGTTTTTATATTGCTCAAATGACTGTGGTGGCCATCGATTAATCTGTGGGGGGCCAGTGTCACCACTGGCCACCCCCTGGCTCCACGACTGCACCTGTTGGATAAAATGCTCCTCCACTCGTCAGGATCTGTCACTCTGCACCACCTGAGTAAAAAAACAAAAGAAAGAACCTCCTCTGTTCTTCTCTACAGTGTCACCCCACCCCCCCACTTGAACATCTTACACCAAAAACATTTAGGTTTACTCAAATTTCCTGTTCAATTCCATTTGAGAATACAGTATATATATTTTTTTAATCTTATATGTGTCGACTTGTGTGACAGAATGACTCGAGACTTGTTTTATTTAGTGTAAAACGTCCTTCAACTTCTCAGGTGCTGGGATCCAAGAAAGCCAGCACTCAGAGGCACTTGAAGACACAGGTGGACACAAGAAATGAGAGATATTAGTATTAGTATATTAGTAATCACTTTCACAAGGACACTAAAGAGCAAGAAGCAATAACTACCATGAATCACTAGTTAAAGTTCCAGCGGAGAGTCGAGCTCGTCTGCAGCTTTATGAAGTGGAGGATCCTCATCAATGGGAGGGCGTACAGATGCGGGTGATTGACGGCCATCTTGGGTCCAGGCTGCAGAAGTGCTGTGCTCTCACGTATGTGGTAGTCCCCTTCAGTTACTCCCTGACAGCACTAACTGATCGTATCAACTTCAGATGAGATGATTCACCTTCTGAAATATTTGACACGAACGTTTCATTTGGAGACGGTTTGTTTCATTCATGAGCTGTGTTTTGGTTTCTGAACCGTTTTTCAATGCAGACAAAGAATAACAACCATTTTTAAACCCTGAGAGGAGTAAATTCTCCTGGATGTTTGTACTGGCCTCCAGAAATGGAAGAACATGGAAATCCCCCCCCCCCCCCCCTTTTAAAATGTTTATGCTCATCTCTCCGCCCCGTTGCCTCTGCGTGCTCGGCCCATTAAAGCGCTCGCACTCTTCACTTTATCATTCTTATGACTTCAGCATCGGTGCTGAGGCTCTCCTCCACCTCTGTCTCTAATTCATCATCCTTTATAGAGACTAATAGGTGGGAGGTGACACCAGGGAGAGCTGCAGATGACTCCTGGCTGCTCAAATCTACTCAGAGTGAAGGGTTTTCATTTGCCTCCAAGACACGGTGGTATTCATTTGTTGCAATGGCACACAATTTTCTCCTGGCTTGGAGCGCCTGAATCGTTACGAGGACTCCTAAACAGCCCGGCTTCAGAAATGCTGCTCTCATTCTGCCACAACCTGTTTTATATTAAACCCTTTGTGTTTTAGTTCGTAACGGGAGGATAAAGTAATTTATGACGGTAAGGAATCATTGCAGATTTGTAAATAAAAGGATATACTGGGCATTTATTGAGCAGCTTAAAACAACGTGTTGAGCTATAAAAGTGTCTGCATATTTTATTTCACGCAGGAGAAATCTGTTACGTTAGACTTTATCATCTGTGTTAGTGCACGTTATTGTTTTTAAGGAACACAAACCAGAGCCATATTCAGCAACTGATGTTCACACATTTGTGTAATTTAAAACATAAGTGGTTAATCTGAAAACCTACAGCCAACTGCTTCAATCACATAAATCAACTTTAAAACATCAGCGTCTCACAAAACCTCAACTGTTCTGCTTGAAATTCAGATAAGTGGCTAATTCTCATGTTGAGGCTTCAAAATCTACAAATCTGACCTTTACTTTTTAATCAAATAGAAATTTACAAAATATTTAGGGAATCCTCAGGAGCCTATATGAAGTTTAACCTCTCATTTTAGGTGCCATGTCAGCTGTTTTATCTTAGTTTGGTGAGTGAGAGCTTTTAGGACCTGAGAGTGGGGATATTGTCACACTATATGTGAGAGCTGCTGATTTCAGCAAGATTACAGCTGCAGCCCAAATGATAAATATTCATCCTGCCCTCAGGAAGTTGCTTTTCTGACTCGCCAAGTAGAAGAAACTAGACGTTCATAAAAGAGCCGAACCTTCTGATTGACTCTTTAAAACGTGCCATGAGAACTGAACTGTTCTTTCCCCCTCATGTTTCGAGCAAATGCAGAGACAATTCAGTTCAGACAGAAGTCATCTCAGGGCACTGAACAGACATTGTGCTTTGACGTAACATTCTTAAGAACAGAGGAGAGCAGCAGTGTTTGTGATCGGCAAACGTGGTGGGAGTACATCTGTTCCAGGGGTGTCCAATCCTGTTCTGGAGGACCACCACTCCGCATGTTTTACTTGTTGGCCTGCTCCAACACACCTGGTTCAACTATTTACCTGATTCTTCATGTGCAGAATTCTGGTTATTGATTTAAATCAGGCGTGCTGGAGCAGAAAAACATCTAAACCAAGCCGGATGGTGGCCCACAAGGACGAGGATTGGACACACGTACGTTTCACATAGTGATGTGCGGATCGTTACTTAAATATTGATACTCCCAATACCAGAACTTCATGCTCTGGAATCAATTCTCAAATCATAGTATCAATACTTTTGATACTTGAGATACCCAAGTACTTTGTATATGTAAGAATCGGCCAACTCAATAAGGCAGAACTGCTGGGACCAACTTCCTGTTTGAAATCAACATCCCTTTGGTTTTGTCTGCATTTAGGACAAGTTTAAGACTGAAAAAACTCTGACTGGATGATGTCGAAAGCAGATTGCACAAGCTGGAAAACCTAAGTACGGTAACTGTTTTAGCTCGACACTAAACAACTATATCGTCAGCATAGAAATGTAATGATGCATCAGGAATGAACTGACCTACATCAACTACAAAGTATGTAGATTGTGAAAAGGGTGGGTCCTAACGCTGAGCCTTGTGGTACACCATTGTTAACAGTTATGTGTTCTCGTGATGGACTCGCGACCTGTCCATATGTCCCCCACTTGGGCAAAATGACTGCTGGACATGGGCACCAGTGACCCCCACAACCTAAAAAGGAAGAAGTGGGTAAAGATAATGGATGGATGTTTCATGGTGTGCGTCCTATCTGCTGTGATGATGTCCTCAGAGAGCTGGTGTCTATTTCCAGTTGTCTTTAGGTGAGAGGACACCAAGGACAGATTCTAAGACCAGCACAGAACCATTTAAACTCTCCTGGGGACAATTTAGTGTCATCAATTAACCTAATGGGCATGTTTTTGGTCAGTGGGAGGAAGCTGGAGTGCCTTGAGAAGATCCACTTGTGTTTGGGGAGAAAGGCACCAACTAGATAACCAATTAGATAACTGGAAGAAGTACCATTATGTTGAACACATTGCCTCCGATCTGAGAGACAGTTTGAGAAACAACCAATGGTGTTAATGACACACGGTTGGTGGGAACTACTTTTTCTTCCGCCTGAGTAATTGTGTGTATGTGTGTAAGTGCAGTGGCACGCTGCTCAGTCTCAGTCTGTAGATACAATGGTGGAGCGTGAACAGTCGTGTGAGGAGCTCTTTCAGCTCCACAAACACAAGATGTGGTTTGTGAGGTTTGTGGAAAAATGGTTAAGAGCTGTAGCAACACAAGAAACCTTGTGAAACACCTCAGGACAAAACAGTTGTAAACATATCTGTTATTATTTTATAGGTATTTAATAATTTATTTTTATAGTTTTATGATTTTCCTTGTTTCTTTTTTGCCACATATTTTGTATGATTGTGTCTGTTATTTTCTGTTGTATGAGCTCAGCTGTAAATGAGGCCACTACCTCCATGTACTCCAGGTTTTAAAATAAATACATTACTTTGATGTCTTGTAGTCTTTATGAAGCTTTGATTTGAAATAAATAGCTTTTTTAGATTTACCAGACACGTTAAGCGTATTAGCACAAAGTATCGGTATCGGATAGGCATCACTAAGACTAGCCTGAATTTTACTCAGTATCGGAATCGGGATGGAAATTGCAGTACCAAACACCACAAGCTTCATATTCACATGGGAATGATGTGATACAGTCATTGTTTATAAGAGACAACAAAAATAATTATTGGATTTTATGTAGTTCCCATGCCAGGTCCCTAGCCGGCGCTGTGCTTTTTCCATGCACGCTAACACTTCAGTCTGGAGAATGAACACAGTTAAAGGCCGTTCAGTGTTTAGAAGCTCGGAAGCTCTAATAAAGTCAAAAGTGTGACTGGTGCAAATGGCCCTCTGCAAAGTATGTCTCTCCCCGAGGCTCATTGAGATTAACTTGTATAAATAAAGGTTGAATTTAATTGAATCCACCATTGTTGTTGTTGTCAACTCACAACATGCAGAAAAACTATGGACTGCTGAACCGTCCGTAGCGCTGGTGTGAGTCCACACTGATGCTGGAGTTTCCTAAAATTTCCAGTAAGACCTGGATTCAAAAGGTTTTTGCATCAGAAAGCAGTTGCTGCTGTCGTGTGCACGAATGTTAGAATAACAACAGAAATGTTCTGATTTCACTTAAAAATGGCGTCTTAACAGGGCTTCAGTTTGTTTTGAAGGTCTGGACCACTGGACAAAATTAAAAACCAATCAAAAACTACTCATGCACTTACATCTTAAAAAACTTGAACCAGCTCTTCTGGAATATTTAACTTCCAAAAGTATATTTTGTTCAAATCTCAGGCAGATAATTAACGTGGTGAGGCGAGTTACCGTATATACCTCATCACCTAAATAAATGAGAAATTATTAGATGAATTAAAAAGGCAATGATAATATAATTTTACCCCTTCTGGTTTTGGACGACGTGGGAAGAAGATGCTAAATTACTCGACTCAGAAAACCACTCGCCTGCTAATGTCATTTCCAATAAAGGCTAATATCGTTTGATTAACCGAGACTGGATCCTTTGGGGAAAAATAATGGGATGAAAAACAAGCTTATTTATATACAGAACGAGGCCGGGCTGAAAAGCCTGCAAGGAAAGAAAAGTTCGCAGTTTTCCCTCCATAAAAACCTTATCGTATATAGCTGCAAATATTATTTAAATAAATGGTTTACCAACATTTTTACTATAAGTTGAAGCTTTAATATGTGCACTATTTTAAATGTATGCAATAATTGTTAGGAAAGACCTAAATTTACTAATTATTTCACTGAACATCATTCTTATGAAACATCATATACATATATGTATATACAGTATATATATATGTGTGTAATATATATGTGTATATATACTGTATACTGTATATGTATATATATATATACAGTATATAAATATACACAGTATATATGTTTGTATATACAGTATATATGTACATATGTATGTACATGTATTAGAATTTGATCAGACACATTGCATTTGCTTTTCAACCAAAGCACTCAGTTCATTTCATGTGTGGATGAGTTTCTGTTGCAGGTTGTGATAAAAACTTTCTCTTGTGATTTCCCACAGTGGAACTGTCTCAGTTTAGTGAGACCTCAGAGCTCACCCGGACAGACTCGGTATCTAAAGAAGCACAAACATGCAGACAAACTGCGGCCCCCTGTGAAAGGGGTCAGGTCTCAGGTCTCATGCAGACGATCTCTAAGCTAAACTTCCCATCTGCTCGGCCATGCTGCCCACAGTCCCAGGAGAGTGCTTAAACAGACCGTCCAGAAGTTAGGAGAGGAACCAGAAGTCTGTGGAGTGAAAGATGGAAGTTTCTGTTTCTGCTTCCTGCTCAGCAGGAAGGTGTCAAAACTATCAGTAAAAGTTCATTTAGAGGAACACTGAAGGTGACGTTTGTATTTAGTGTGTTATGCGGCAAAGTTTAACATAATGACCAAACCAATTAAATACGCAATGTGTTTTCAAATTCACAGCGTCAGTCAGGTCAACTACGGTATTTTATTAAATTACTGAGAGCTTTATTCATTCATTCACCCTTTATTTGTACAGGCTAGTCTCATTGAGCCACTGGGACTTTTTTACAAGAGAGACCTGTTCTAGACCAAACATATAAAGTACAGACAATAACAGTAAACAATGACAACAATAAACTACATTTAAAATGCAGATAAAATAAGAGTATTGTATAAAACAATAAATCAAGGTGCCGTAAAACAGAGTGAAATACAAAAACAAGAACATAGTTGCCTTAATTTTTCTATTGACATTATCAAATGTTTGAAACCCCTTAAAGAAATCAATGAGGACAACTTCAGTTCCTGTTGCAAG
>JARVLU010000952.1:3620565-3645031 GCA_031762415.1 Simpsonichthys santanae | reverse complement strand
ATCCGGTATATGGCTAAATCGGTATACGGCCGAGCCGTTAGAACGGATCTCGGCCGTAAACCGGGGACTACCTGTATATATTTTTAATGGATTCTCAATTAAAAAAACAATAGTACATGGACCCCATACCCTTCATGAGAGTTTGTATTTGTATCTTGTTACTTCAAGGTTCAGTTGGTGGTTGTACATTGTTCTGTAGTTCTATGTTGTCAAAATAAATAAATAAATACTGTTTTGCTTAATTTAATTCCACTTTTTCAAATGTAATTCCATTTTTTTCCAAATGTGATTCAAGCCACTTCAACTTTGGCTTAATGTAATTCTGTTTTGTTCAAA
This sequence comes from Simpsonichthys santanae, assembly GCA_031762415.1. Lineage (NCBI taxonomy): Eukaryota > Metazoa > Chordata > Actinopteri > Cyprinodontiformes > Rivulidae > Simpsonichthys > Simpsonichthys santanae. Next base: position 3,644,695 of record JARVLU010000952.1, on the reverse strand, counting down.
TGTAATTCCATTTTCTAATTTTTTTTTTTTTTCAAAAATTATTTGTGTTTATTTTATCAGAATCAGAATCAGAATCAGAATATCTTTATTGACATTGCACTGGGTACAACATAAATATGTACGCACAATCATCCCGAAGATGGCCAAAGTGTGTGTAGCTGCAGCTATTTTATTTTTATTTATTTTGTTTTATTTTTTTAAATGTAATTCTGTTTTTTTTTCATATGTAATTCCAGCCACGTCCACTTTGGCTTAATGTAATTCCGATTTGTTCAAATGTTGTTCATTTACACCTCAGGGCCACCGTAGAAATGTAAATAAAATGAGAAAACTCAAAAACCTAACTTTTATTCCAGATAAAACCAAGTAAACATTCAATTTTTGAATAAAAAACTGAACAATTAATTGGCCAAAATGAAGAGATTGTGACTTTTATACCAAAACAAATAGAAAGTTGTGACAGGACCACGTTTCCACAGTGAAGGACCTCCTCTTCTTCAACAATCCTCTGTGAACGACTGAGGAGACCAGATGATGGAGTTTTTGTCTGATGGAGGATTCATGTTCGATGAGCCTTAATTCTTTAATGAGAGCAGACATTGTTCTAAGACCTGTCTATTGTTTCTGAATTGGTGGAGCCTTTCCAGATGTGTAAGCTGTTTATGTCAGAGGCACCAACGCACCCCCATACCATCAGAGAGGCAGGCTTTGAACTGTGTGCTGATAGAAGACTGGGCAGTCCTTCTCCTCTTCAGTATGGTGGGTCCAGAAACCTTTTTGACTTTTGATCCATCTCACCAGTTCTGGACTTCACCTCAGTCCATTTTAAACGAGCTCTGGTCCAGAGAAGACGGCAGCGGTTCTGGATGGTGTTCACATCTGGCTTAATCTTTGCCTGATAGAGCTTTAAGCAGCACTTGTGGATGATCTTTGTTAATGATCTGTGGAAGTGTTCCTGAACCCAGAACAGAACCAGACCTGTTTTCAACGCAGGGGTCCCCGAGGGCCCGAAGATCACGACCATCAATGTCGACCTTCAACCTCGTCCTTTGAGCTCAGAGACTTTTTCTTATTCTTAAAATCTTTTGATGGTATCATGAACTGTAGCTCATGGAATACAAGCAGACAGATGAACCTCTGCCCATCTTTACTTCTGAGAGATCCAGCCTCTTTAAAAAAAAATATATATATATCTAGTGCTCCTGTCCTTTTGCAAACCGACCTAATGGGTTCAAAATGTCTGCAAGCTGATTCCTAATTTTACTTTTACAGCCTTTTGTTGGCCCAAATTATTTGAGATGCTTTGCTCTCATCAAATTCAAAACACTTTTGTAAAAAGTCTCACAATTTCTGTTTTTATTTCCTGTCTTTTCTGTAATCCTTGTGTTTCCCCTCCTTCTTGTTCAGCTCCGGTCACACCTGTCTCCAATCCCAATCACCCCCAGGTGTTCATCATTTTGTCTTGTCAGCCTCCTTATAAAGTCTCTGTGTTCCTCCTCTGTCTGTTTATTGTCCTGTTAAGGCTGTCACGTCCTCTCATCATCTACTTCCTAAAAATAAGTTTAGCTGCCCAGTCAGGTTTTTTCTTCTTCAGCAGTTAATGTTTATTAAGTTCCTTTGAGAATTAAAAAAAAACATGTTTTTATAGGATTAGCAAAATCACTGCATTCTGCTTTAGTTCACACATTATCCCTACTTTCATTAAATGGGATTGTACATTTTAAGATGACAAATGAGAGATTTAGTTAAACATTTTCCTAAGATAATAATTTGAAGAATATTTTGATGCATGTAGAAAAAGCTGCAGTTCACTTATGGCCTCCATGCTGGTATAAGCTCGTGGACTTGTTTGAATTATAAGAGTTTAGATGTTTCTCCAGACACCCGCCATCCCTGCTTTGCTCGAGAACACAATGGGTCTCTAAACTCTGAGCAGTTGGGTCTGGAAACCTGATCGAGCACCCCTCACCCCGAAACTTCAAATACCAGCAGAGATCAATAGCTGCAGCATGTTATCTATGGCCCAGCGGAGAGTATCGCTCATTTCAGAGTTTCAGGCTGGATAGACCCCCGTGCAACAGATCTACTCCAACACTTAGACCGAGCTGAAGTGTGGGGACATTTAAAACCAGCGGTTGGATAGATGAGTTATTCATTTAATGCAATCCATTTAAAACTTGTGTTTTACCCAAAACCTCACAAAACACGCTGCTGCTCGATCTTGTATTTTAGTCGGCTTCCAGATTTCACAATAAAAGTTGAGAAATATTGAATATTCAATGCTTTCTTTGTAACTGTCGTGCACTTCTGGAGGAATGTGCTGAGTTTTAATCACAGGATTTCAATTGCTTTAAAAAGTGCCTTACAGACATTGCATTTTTATCACATCTAAAAAAAAAACACACTGATTTAACATTAACATGTGGTCCCTACGTAAAATTAATCCCATGTGAATAGGGCTAAAGTTTATTGGAGGCGTGGCCTAAACAAAACAGGAAGTCAGCCAGTTTGAATCAAAGACCCTGTTTTGTTTTTTTTACACTAATTGCATTTAATCTAACTCCCCTAGAGATTCTGATGCAACTAATTGCTGCACAAACCAGTTTGTTGTAAAGCAACCCTGGCTGACAGAGACCTGTTCCCATCATACTGGGACACGACGACATGACTTTCTCTGAAGCAGAACCTGAAGTTGTTGTAGCTACAATATTTTATAGTCTGAAAGCACCTTTGTGACTCTGCTGCTGGTCACATCCTTACAGGTGCGTAATGCCAACAACAAAACAACTAGCGATGCACAATATTGGATTTTTGGCCGATATCCTATATGCTGAGATGTTAAAACTTATTCGGCCGATTACTGATGCCGATACTGATATTTTATACATCCTTTTGACAGAACATAGCCTCTTATTTGCTTATTTGCTACAAAAATTGTGCAACAGCTGTAAGAGCTGGTGACATATATTCAGTAACAGCCATGTGATATGCATAACACTTTAACTTATATTAAATGAAAAGTGTTAAATGTTATTTATTATCATTAGCCACCTGCGATGCTGTCTCACCTGTGGAGGCTTGTTCCAGCTGCAGTGTGAGATCCTCTGCACTCCTGTGCATGAAGGACAGACTTTTTAAGTTCAAAGTTTTTGTCTATTCATTGTGCCGTAAGGCTAATCATGCTAACGGGGCTAACATGACGTCCACATGTCTGTGGTAAAACTCACCCAACAAGCCGTGCTATTAACTATTAGCTTCTCCAACGACGTTGGAAATGACTGGTTTGACTTGGGTAACGTTACATCATAAACATATCTCAGACTGGGGACGATGTAACGAGGCTCAACGTAGTCCATAAATCTTCAGAATCCGACATCCTCACCAACAAAAAATAAAACTTCCACACAGCCGACATTTTGAATTTTTACGTGACGTCATCACGTTGTGCTGCCGCTGCAGGTAAAAACAGCGCCTTTTATGACGGCGAGTCATTTTAGTGGAATGGCCGATGTCCAATATTGAATTTTAATGCTAATATTGACCGATACTGATACCATGCTGATAATATCGTGCATTCCTAAACAACCAAAACCATTAAGTAGATTTATTTTTACTTTGCTCTGACTTTAAATTAAAACTCTATCAACAAATAGCACGAATAACACCTTGACCCTCATTTTTCCTCAAGACGAGCAACAAAAATATTAATTTATTAATGTTTATTTATAACGCCCACCCCACAGGGAGAAAAATGCAAATATTTGTGCATTTAATGGACACCCTGTTATCGTTGCCTGTTCTAAAGCAATATAAAAATATGATAAATAATTTTTCCTGTTCCAAAAAGTAAAATAAAACATTTCCTTGTATAATGAAAAGCTGGTTTCGAGCCTCTGGGCTTTGCAGACACTCAAACTGTGAGAAAAGATGGAAAACAGATCCTGCATAATCATCGAGGCCTCTGCGAGTCAGTGAAAGTGCACCTTACTCAGACGCCTTTGTGGAATGTGTTCTGCAGAACGAGCTGTCTGGACTTCATGTCCATCACGTTAAACAGCAGCAAAGACAGAACACTGTGGGCCTGCCTGGCAGATTTATGGCCTGTTAATGTCTTACCCTTCACCCTCTGTATTCGCTCGTGTTGTTGTCTTGGTGCTTAATGCAGGTTGGGATTCTCCAGACAAAGATGTGATTAATTACTAAATCCTCGAGTCAAGCCGAGTCATGCCCAGGACTCTGTTTTCTGGGTTGTCCGTGAGCTCGACCTGACAGCTGAGGTCAGCCAAGCCCCGCAGGCGATGGGGGTCAAGTTTAGGGAGACGTTTTAAACAGATGGCGTTGGGAGTTCAGTCTGTCACTCAGGAAGTTAAAAAAAAGAGATAAAAAGACACTTTACAGAATTCATTGATTTATCTGGTTCAGTATTGAACAAATTTCCCCTCGTTGGTTCCAAAATGAGACCGTTAAGGTCAAAACATCATCAACAGGGTCCTTAAATATCACTTATTCACTTAAATACTGATGATCATTAAAGTGCCTTGGCAATCTCCTCATGCAACAAGAAATCAATTATTGTAGCTTCTCTCTCAAACGCCCGAGCAGAGGGCAGCTCATTTGTTCTGTGAGTTGGAGGTAATTTACAGGGTTTTGCTGAACCTGCAGACCTTGTTTTCTTCCACATAATTGTTGCTCCAGAAGGTTGTGAACTTTTCCAAAGGTTTCACATGACTATGAGTCATCTGTGTTTATCGCAGCTTCAGAGGGCAGGCCGGACTGTGGAGGTGATGGATGTGGAGCGCACCTGAAACCGTGTCCGTGTTTTAACACAAGCACAGTAAAAGGGTTTGGTTTAATATTCTGTTTTTGTTTTTATTCTGTTGAAGACGGGACAAAAGACGTCTTTAAAAAACATGGAAAAAAGAGGTACTAAAGTGGTGCCATCTACATTTTTGCAGTGTGTATACTGCGCTTAAAAACCAAAGTACACTGGTAAGTACTGGCAAGTACTCGTCAATTTATTTAGATATTTAAGCATATTGAACATTTCCAAATTTCTGATGCTTATATTTGAACAAATGAACAACAAACTTTGTACTCCAGTTAACGTAGTATTAAAAACACTCCACTTTCTGGGTGGAGTTTGTATGTTCTTTCCATGCATGCTTGGCTTTTCTCCAGGTACTTTCTCCCACAGACAAACCTGTCTGTCTGTCTGACTGTACAACAGTCTGTCTTCTCTTTGAAGAAATGTTATCAGTTGTGTTGAGGGACCAACTGACCAAGTTGAAGTCCATAGTTATGATTCAGAAGATTTTGTAGAAGAGAGGCTCTCAGACAGTTTCACAGACAAGACAAAGCAAAAGCAAAGCAGAGACCGAGAGGACGCGTCCGCCCTTGAGACGAGCAAGTGAATGACTGCCAGGCTGCTGTCAATTTACATTTTTGATATGAATATTTGTCAATTTTAGCTCAGGTGGTCATCTTTGATTTTTTTTTTAATTTGCATTAGGAATGTATGAAAACTCTCTCTCAGCTACGACCTGAGTGACTTTCAGCTCAATATATCAAAGAATGTTTGAGTATCTGTTGGAAACAGTTGGAAGCTTCTGAGTTCTGTCGGGCATTTTCAATTAGAAAAATGGCATCTTTGTTTGCAAATGATGTTGCCATGGTAACTTGAAATGTCAATAAAATTAATAGCACACATTATGGTGTCAAGCCGGTCGTTTTGATAAAACACTTGTGGGGGTATGCATTGTGGTTCGGGCCACATTAAAAGGTGATGGAAGCGTATGATATAAAGTTAAGAAACCCTTAAGGTGGATAACAACAGGTGCTGCCTCTTAGGCAGACCCCAATTAACCCTATGAATTGTCAGTTTGTGGCAGAATTTTAAAAATAAATAAACGTGATTTCAATCAGATTCAGCTTGAATAAAATTTAAAAAGTCGATCGAAACTAAAGGGACTTCGAAAAAAGACACATTGTAGAGTAGATGTAAAAAAAAAAATACTATGCTCACATTTGCCACCTCCTAAATGAATCCTGCCTCTGCTCATCACTTCTTTAATTTTTTTCAGTCTTCATCATTCACCTGTTTTGTTCGTTGGGGAGCCATGTTCACGTCCTGATGTTAATCAAATAAACAGCACATGTTTTACATGGCTCTACCATCCCACACTCATCATCGCTTGCTTGTATCCAATGGTGTAATTATTGTAATGTTGATTAAGCCACTTGGGTAATTAGCAATTTTGATTGCGACTGCATCCGCAGGTGAATTGAAGGAAGGGGGGGGGGGGGTGAGATGAAACAACAGACGGTTCAACATGTAGAGATGTTAAAGAGGCTTGTACCAAAGGCTTTAAGAATTAAAATGGTCTCAGACAAACCTGCGACGTTTGGTTAAAGTCACTGGTGGAGGGCAGGTCTGAGTCGAGCAACAAGCTGCAGCTTAAGAGAAGTGAAATCAGATTCCTGAAGCGAGACGCCTCTGTGAGCTGAGCCGTGACTTACTCTGCTCTTGCTTTGGGAAAACAGATCTGTCGAAACAGTCAACAGAGAGCGCCGACGCACGGTGGCCGGACTCCGCTTTACTCGGGTTACAGCTTAAAGAGGCCTGGCCACATGGTCTGCTCGGCCCTTCAGCTGCACACACACTGTCCTGCCTTGGAGAAGGACACGAGACATGTTGAGTAGATGCTTCGTGTGCACGGATTTGTCTGTTTGGACACATTTACGCTGCTGAGTGACACGTTGCATCTGTTCCGTTATTACAAAAATAAACAAAGAATCAGAACTAATAAAGCTTGTGGAACTGGAAAGCCAAATGTTTTTGTAAAGGGCACTTCACAATAAGAGTTTCCTCTTGAAGCTTCAATGTACTTCTGGTTTAGTTTTGTCTGGAGAGTCTCATAAATAATGAGGTAAAATAGAGATGAAATAAAAAAAAGTGATTAGATGAAGTATTGGATTTAGACCTGACTGATTTAGTCTAGAACTGGATCAGGGTTAGACCCAGTCTGTACAGACTGGCGTGTATGTGGAGACAAGCGGTCTGCAGCCAACCTGAGAAAAAGTTTAGTTTAATGAAGCAGTGGAGGCGCCAGGGGGTGACCAATGGTGGCCTTGGCCAGCAACAATTAATCTTCAGCCACACAAAGGGCCACCACTGAGTAAACTATACTTTTAACCAATAAAAAAACTAGAAAGCATAGTTTCCTCAAATGATCGAGGTGGCTGGATCACACATATATGGTGGTGGCCATCTTGGATTTTGATGTGGCAACTCAATTTTTGATGGTGACCTTCTTACGCCTAGATGCAGCCACACACCAAAATGGAAGGTGACCCATTGCTTATCTTTCAAGTTATCCAAATGTATAAACAGATGGACGTAGAGTACAGTGGTCCCTCATTTACGCAGGGGAGCCGTACCCTGAAGACCCACGATAAGTGGGGAAAAATGATATAAAGGTGTTTTTAAACCCTTCCTACACTCTTGCAATATTGTAAACAATGTTTCTAAACAACCTAAAAGACACAGAATGTCAGGATTTCAGCTCCATGCCTCCTCTGCTCTTTGCCACCTGCAAGTGCTCTTGGCCACGCCCACTTCTCAGCTCTGCACGGAGAACAGCTGATCAGCTGCAGCAGGAAGTTTATCCTGCAGTGTGGGCTGCACAAAGGTTCAGGAGGTGCTAAGTAACTGAAAATGTATTTTAAATAAATATTTCCACGCCAGTCGTGCAGCTCATCCATCAATCAGCCAGTTGTGCGTCATGTCCAATCTTATTTTGAAAAACTGTGATAGAGCGAGTCTGCGAAAAACAAACCGTGAAGTAGCGAGGGACTATTGTATTTCCAATTCACCTTTTTTTTTGTAACAGGGGACAAAAAGAGGCAAGGTTGAAGAATGAGTGGAAGGGATATTAATATTAACAGTTGAAAAGTGGGAGTATACATCACAAGACCAACTGAGTTAAAAGGGCGAGAAAGGTCTGATCCTGAAATCGCTACCTCAATAACTTCTTTGGAAGTTGGTGACTGAGTATCAGACCTTCTGACAGAAGGGCTGTAGACTGTTATGGTTGAAAATATCCATTTATGAATTTGTAGGTTTTTAAGGACACAGTTGATTGAATGCTAAAGTTGATGGTTGGCACTATCAGACTGGTTGACTCTCTAGGTGAAGGTTCTGTGTATGAGACAGAGTTTCTTGTGGTTTCTCAGAATGATGCCTTTTGTATGAAAGACAAAATGTTTCAACAAAAAGAAACAGTCCAGAGGACCTGACTGAACTTTGTTGGATTCAAAATATAATTTCCTCAAATGATTGAAGTTGTGGTCAAGGCCACCCTTGGCCACCCCCTGGCTCTGTCTTTGTGCCTGGTGAATTCATCACTCTGCACCACATTGGACAAGCATCCATCCATCCATTCATTGTTTTTACCTGCTTCTTCCTTTCCGGGTCGCAGAGGTCACTGGCACCCATGTCCAGCTGTCACTGTGCAAGAGGCGAGGGACATCCTGGACAGGTCTCCAGTCCATCACAGGGACACAAAGAGACAGCATTTTGCCACAGTCCGGTCTTCTTTGTTCCTTTTGTGTTCCTCTAATGTCTGCCAATCATATCTGACCTTTGGCTCATAGATTTTGACTGCCAGGCCATCACTTTGTTTGAAAAATATTTTAATTATTTTTTCCAGTTCATCATGTTCAGTCTGCATTTCTGGTCCAGACCTCCTGAAATGTGAATGAACAAATCATTTTGATTCAACAGTAAGAAGTCTGAGTACTTTGTGGAGTCCGGTGTGTTGTAGTGTGACTGTTTTATGCGTTGATTTACACATTTATGTTCAACATTTTAGCTGATGTGCAGAATTAGTTTGATGTTTCAGTGGTTCCTCATGTGACCTTTTCAGGACAGTTTGTTCTGAGAGAAGCGTAAGAAAGAAAAGAAGGGAATGATCAGATCTTTTAATGTTTTTTCTTAATTTTGTAGTTCAACATCTCTAAGATGTTTCATTTAATCTAAAAACACAATTAAATGTAGACTTTTAGACTCAATGTTAATATCTTACACCAAGCTTATTTGTGCTCCTTCTAATAAATCAATATAACTGAATGTTTTACATCCAGTCAACGTTTCTTGGCACTTTAAGTTGCATTAAGATGCTCTAAATGTTTTACATAATCAAGAATCCATATTTTTAATGCCTAATGAACAACATCATAAACGTCTTAAAGCTGTTGGAAAATAATAAAGATGAATAAAAACTCTAAAGGGTTATAGTTGTGACCGGATTGTGGGATGGCAGAGAAACAGCTGAAGGGTGCTGGATGTGGGGGGTGGGGAGGGGCTGGTGCTGATGCTGCCGGGGGTATGATGAGCTCTAGTGCTCATCCATCAAGACCACTTACACGCCATAGGATCTGCTCTATAGCTGAGGGGGGAAATTAAGTTATAGACCCACATCTGCTGATACCCGCCGGCTCATTAGAGGATCCGCTTGCTTAGGCAGCAACTGTACAACACTGCAAGAAATAAAGGGAAATCCTAAAGATACATTTGTAGCATTTATCAAAATACAAAATGGTAGCAGTGATGCCGTGTTGTAATCTTGAGGCTGTGGGTTCGAACCCAGGTTGCGTTGCTAAATCTTTCAAATAACTTCCCTTCTGGTATCGCCACAGGGAGTAAACAGATGACAGAACAATGGCAACGTTAAAGAAATGATAAGGACTTTAAATGTGTATCTTCTGATTTCTAAAACCTGAAGAAAAAAAAAACTTTGTTTGTCTTTTAACTCTAATACATGTAGTTTTCTGCCAGATCAAAACGATTCCTCTTTAACTTTTTTAAAACTCGTAATATAGCAACATTTCTTGCAGTGTAGCAGCTAAAGACAGAGGAGCTTACAAAGTTAAGAGTTCATTTAGGATGGCTTTCTCAGCTTGAGTCCACCATCAGAGCCCGACCCAAATTAAAATGATTGGATGCAATTGGTTTGATGCTGCTGACGCTGGCAAAAAAGTAGGTTTGTACTAGAAATGGAGCTGCTGAGGGAGAAGGAGAGCTGCTTTTACTTATCTCGTTACAACAATCACAGCCTTGAACAGACGCATGAATCACTCGGATGTTAGTGAACATTACTAAATGTTTCTGTCAGCCAAATAAATATTAAATAAAAAGCTGCGTTCCTCAGTGACGATGGTGAATGCTTTTAAATTATCGTGACTTTCTAAACAGTGATGTGATCGTGGTCCTGTTTGATGTTTCGAGTACTGCAGAATAACTGATTTATTTCTAGGGATCTAATTATATGCATTACAGTTATCAATACAAAGCAATCAAATCAACATAAATCACTTGATCGAGCAGGTTTTATGTACACCGTGAGAATTTTATTATCCCAGGTACAAATGTAATTATTTTACAAACTTAAAGTGTAAAAGGGAAAAAATCCAAATGGATAACGCACGCACGCACGCACGCACGCACGCACGCACGCACACACACACACACACACACACACACACACGTGTAAACCAGGAGTGTGCTCTACACAACAGGCGTGTTCGACACAGCAGTACTTCATCTAGCTATTTAAAGGTCACCAATGGTGTGCCACAAGGCTCAGTTTTAGAACCCACTCTTTTTACAATTTATATAAATAATGTACAAAGTAGGTCAAAACATTCTTGATGCCTGGTTACATCTCTATGCCGATGATAAAGTTGTTTATTGCCGAGCTAACAGTGGCCAAGGTTTTCCAGCTTCTACAGTCTGCATTCACCATTCAGTCACATCTGGTGCTAAATGCTGATAAAACCAAAGGGATATTGTTTTCAAACAGGAAGTTGTTACCAGCAGTTCTTCCTCCTATCTCATCCATGCATGATGTTCCTATTGAGATTGTTGCTTACAAATACTTGGGAATTTTCATTGATGCACATCTCTCTTTTAAACCACGTTGAAAACTTGATAAAGAAACTGAAATTAAAACAGTTTATTTTGCAGAAATAGATGTTGCTTAACTCTGAATGCCAAAAAACACCTTGTACCAACTTTACTATTGGTTATTGATTATGGTGACATTATTTACATGAATGCTCCTGCCAGCTCATTGCAGATGTTGGATGCTGTCTATCACGGTGCGCTAAGATTCACAACTGGTTGTAACCGTACCCATCACTGCACCCTGCATTCACTGTCAGTTGGTCATTATTATCTACACCAAGGCACTGCTACATCAAATCACACCGTTGGTCTGTTACCTTCTTATATCTCCTCCCACATGTTGCGTCATCAGTGCAGTTACAGCGTGCACTCTCAGGGATTCATTACCTGCAGCGTCCCCTCAGTGCAGACTGAACTCAGCATAAAGACCTTTTCTTACTCTGCTCCTGTAACCTGGAACACCTTCAACAGGAACTGAAGCTGTCTAATTTTATTTATCTATTCAAGGGATTTTAAACATTTGATAATGTCAAAAGAAACGGCAAAGCAAACGTTCGTGTTTTTAGTATTTCACCTTGTTGATTTGACTGTGTTTAACTTTTTTATTTGATTTTAATTGCTTTTTATTGAATTCTTATCTGTTCATGTTCTCGGTCTAGAACAGGTCTCTGTTGAAACCGAGTCCTTGTGACTCAAAGAGAATAACCTGTAGAAATAAAGGTTGAATGAAAAGGAGCAAAAATGTGATTTTTCCTATTTTTAACATCAATGCAAGCAGCTGCAGATCGCAGCAAACCTGCTGTGTTTTTCTAATTGTACAGACATTTGTTTTTAAAGGACTGCAGATTACCATCTCTTCTCGTGTTCCTTCAGACTGTGGAGCACTTTTCAATTACTCATTTCATTTCTGACAGTTGAAGCAAAACCACTGAGGCCTGAAAACTATGAATGATGGCACTTAGTGAGAGGCTACCATCCACACCCCATTAACCACCTTCGTGCACGCATTTTGTTGCACAAATCAAGTCATGAGTCAAATGTACAATTCAGCAGGTCTTCCTCAGACCCAGATCTTCTTCGATGCAGGCTGCTCATCTTCATCATCACATAGGGGTCCTTCCTTCCTAAACTTTGCTTTTGACCTTATCTTGATTCTCTAGATTAGCCCACCTTGACTAAACAAGAGGAAGGTGTGAAGAGAGACAACCCCAGTAGACTAAACTGACAGGTTGAACATTTAGTTTATGAGACAAATCACTTATCAAACTTCTATAAAATATAAAAATAATATTAATAAACCAGAAGGACACAGTTTTCCAATGAGGCCAACACCAAACCTTTCCATTGTCCACATTTCCCCAAATTTTATATTTGTCCCAACAGATATTTTGCTGACACAGAAACTGACAAACAGTCAGCTCAACTCTTAATATACGCACACAAAAATAAAATAAATAAAATAAAATCGCCTCAACAGGTATTATTTGGGAAGATCAGGTGAAGTTTCTCATTCAATCTGTTAAAAGCCATTCATGGCTCGTTGTTCAGCTAAACGACATTATTAGATCAAGCAGACGTCTCTAAACCCTCAACGTGTTGACAAAACCCACTGACAAATGTTTGATACTCCACCTCCATCTTCTACCGCTTGTCTGAGTCGCCGAGGCAACAGGTCCAGGAGGAGAACCCAGACCTCCCTCCCCTGGAGACACAGCTCCTCCAGGGAGACCCTGAGGCGTTCCACGTCCAGAGAAGACACACAGTCCCTCCAGTGAGTTCTGGGTCTGTCTGGAGTCTTTTCCCAGTGGGACACACCAAGAAAACCTTCAAAGGGAGGCGTACAGGAGCATCCTAATCAGATGAACCACCTCAGCAGGCTCCTTTAGATGCAGAGGAGCAGCGGCTCTACTCTGAGCGCTAAGCTCCCCCCGTGATGACGGAGCTCTTCCTGGAGACCCTGGACTCGTCTCCATTCCATCACAGGGACACTTACAAACGAGACAACCATTCACACTCTCACCAGTCAACCTAACATGCATGTTTCTGGTCTGTGCACACATGAATGGAGAAACCCAGAAAAGTCTCCGAGTCTGTGTTTGATCCGACAACCTTCTTGCTGACAGCTCCAGCTCTAACTGCGCCATCATGCAGCCTGAGGCTTATTAAAGCAATCTTAGATGTTTCAATAGTTCTGACCGTTTTCTAATCTGGATCTCCTCCTGAGATTAGCAGCAACAGTGTGTGTATTTCTTCTCTAAGAGATCAGTAAGACAAAACATTTGTCAAACATCACAGAGAAGTGTTTTCATAACCTTAGATGTTCTGACTCAAAGGTTCTGGGACAGGATGGCAACAAAAGCATCAGTTATTTAAACTGCAACATTTAAGTATTGTTACAATTTTTTTCAGCCTTGTTTGTGCAGTAATTTCTCACAGAAACAAAACAAAATGATTGAGGATTTTCTTTCTGTCACAACTTTGGTACAGTCAGTGAAACTTGAGCGTCACTCCTCTGCCTCGTTGGAACACATCAAAGGTTTTATCTGGGTAGCCATCTTCACTGTTAATGGCCATTAACCCCCCCGCCTCCGCTGCTTTCCAGGTGAGGGTAGTGCAACTCACGCAGGTGATCAGAGCTGCATGACTGGATGAATCAGGGCTTCTGAGAGCAAAGCCATGAGGGTGTTTGTAATCCTCCGAACGCTCAGCTTCGTCCTGGATTATTACCAACATCAATCGTTTGGGCCTCATCACCTGGTGGGCGATGGAGGCTGAGGGCGTCCTCGCACGCTGCGAACGAGAATTCCTCGTGAAAACTCTGATCCGTATCAGGACTCTGGAAAAGTAGCAACATTGCAGGGGTCAGGCTGATTTCCCCGACGATCCGAGCCACGTTATTGACTGTAAATCTTGTCCCATTCATGCAGAAAAGAACCTCATGAGCTTCTGGTGTTTGTTTCACCCCCGCAGGTTCACGTGCTGTTTGATGGTCTTCCTGCGTTTAAACCGATGCTTTAATGCGCTTGTTTCCCGCCTTTATTTCATACCCTGCGTTTTCACAGAGGAACCATGGCAAAGACAATTTAGTGTCACCTGCAGAGAGACAGACATTAAATTTTTGCTTATTCTATTTGTAATTATCCCTTAATGGAACATTTGGAATAAGACTGCCATGTAACGCTGTTTCCTCATTACTAAAGTTTTGCACCAAGGTAAATATTGCTGCTGTAGTACCTTTTAACCAGGCAATATTTTTCCCTGTAATATTACACCCAGCTGGGTGTCCTGCTTGCTTTTCCTTACCCTGTGATCATCTGACAGCCCTGCACTCTTGTCAGCCTGAATCTCGAAGTGGGGGGGCTGCGAGCGAAGAATGTGCCCCGCTCTCCTTTAATTGAAATACTGTAGACCCCCATTGCCCAAATGCAATTATAGCATCAAAGATGGGCACAAGAGGAAACGGCCAGAAACAAATTGAAATTTTACAGTGGAATGCAAAGTGTCTCCAGCAGTGAGTAAGTGTTTACAACACTCACAAGACCCGGAGAGGCCGCGGACCACGAGGCAATAAGACGAGGCTGAAAGAACCCGTCCTGCTTCGCCAAACATCAAACAACAACAAACATGAAGGCACTGCTTTGTTTGAAGGGTCGCACGCCGCCCGTCCCCCGTCATGTCAGAGTTTCAGACGAAAATCATCTTCTGTAGAGAAACAGTTAAGTCTTTGCAATGTGTAACACGTCAGTGGATCACTCTAACCTACGTGCACATCAGATTTCAGCTCTTCATGTGTACATGCGACTCATTGAGAATCATTTTGCAATGGCTACAGTTTGAATTAGATTGACTCTGAAAGGCAACAGGCAGTAGATTTACATTTAATGGTTACTTTCTGGGGCGGCACGGTGGCGCAATTGGTAGAGCCATTGCCTCTCAGCGAGAAGGTTGCTGGTTCAAACCCGGGGGCCTCTCTGGGTGGAGTTTACATATTCTCTCTGTGCTGCGTGGGTTTTCTTCAGGTACTCTGGTTTCCTCCCACAGACCAACATCATGCATTGATAACTAAATTGGTTTGAATGGTTGGTTTTCTCGTGTGTCCCTGTGATGGATTTGTGTCTGGTCCTGGGTGTCCTCCGCCTCCCGCACATTGACGTCTGGACATGGGCACCAGTGACCCCCATAACCCGAAAAGGAAGAAGTGGGTAAAAATAATGGATGGATTAGTTTCTAAAGGGTTCATTAAAATCCATCCAATGATCTTGACCATGGAGTTTGTGGTGCAGTTGGCTCTCGGCTACAAGCACACCAAATATCAGCATAATCTGTAAAACACTGAATTATTCAGGAATTCAAAAGATTCAGTTTTGTTGTGTGCATCTGGAAACATGTGTCCCTGAGCCATTCAGTTCTTCTTTTGCTGTCCACAATGAATGCCAAGTAAAGACCAACAAACAAATACCAACAAAGCAAAATGTGCAAAATGTAATTAGGTGATGAAAACATCAAATAAGGCTGAAAAGGTGCAACAAGGTCCAGTCAAGTGACAAGAACAGTCAGTTGTTTAAGAGTCTCGTGGCATGAATGTTGAATTACATCTGTTTTTGTCTTTTTAAGGTGAGTTGTCTGTGGCAGCCATCTTGAAATGGGTTGGCTCCAAATGTCATCAGTTGAAAATGTAGAAAGAAAAATGTGTCAGATACATGTACACTTGAATCAGGATTAAACTTGACCAAGTCTAAATTCATTCCTGTGTGAATTACAATAAAGAACGTCTGTCTGTCTGTCTGTCTGTCTGTCTGTCTGTCTGTCTGTCTGTCTGCAACAAAGATGAGTGCATGCGATCGTCGAACTTCAGGTTGTCACCTGTCAACAAAAACATGTGAGTTTGAGCATGTTAAAAGTGCAGCGTGATGCTAACGAACCTTTAGGTCGTTATAAAACAGATGACGGATGATGTTTTACTTGTCAGATGTGAAATGAAAAAATTTTAATTGTTTTATTGTGAGCAGATCAAACGAGACGACTCATAACAAAAAGCTGCTCTCAAACAGACTGCGTCTTCTTTTTTTTAATATGAAAAATCATCACAGGCAAAATATTTTTTCTCTTAATTTGAGCCACTAATACGTATTTAGAAATAAAAGTATAGAACTTTTAAAATAAGCGTAAATTCCTAAAAGTGCAGGACCAGCTGCAGAAAAAGGAGATTGTGTTTCTGGTTGTGAACTTGTCAGATATTGTTATAATTTAAAGCTAATCCCAGATTATCAATTAAAATGTATCTGCTACAAAATGTATTAACATTTATAAAGTATATGATTTGAAATGACTCTCTGCTACTACCACACCAAGTCTGAAACGTTAAAACCATATTTGTGTTGTCTAAGCTTGATTAGCTGTGGTGGCCATCTTGATTTAACTTTAAAAGTTCAGATTAATGGTAATTTCTGATTGTTTTGTTCAAATCTGCCCAGTGTTTCATGAGATATTTTGCTAACAGTCAGCTAAACAAGCAAGGACACGTTCAGATTTCAGGTTTAGGTTTATTTGTCCCATGCAGGTCAACACAAGGTCAACAACAATGCAATGAAATGTTCAGGACGAGAAGAACCGTCTCGACTCACCAAAAACCCAACAACCAGAAATACATGCAACAAAAATGCAAAAACAAGGGGCCAAAAGTGGAAAAGAAATAAATCGACAGCAGCATGGTCCTATTAGCATTAGGTGTTAGCAGCATGATGATAATTTCAACCGCGGCAACAGACGATGACTGCTCTCGCTCCAGAACCGGGACCGGCAAGGTTTCCCCACGGAGACGGCCGCCATGACAGGCCGGAGCCTGAGGCTGGAGGAGGGACGGGAACTGAACCATCATGGCAAGGCAGTGACACAGAAAACTCAAAGTGCATGGCGGTCATACCCGGTGCGTGGGTGTACAGTGTGGCTGCAAAAGAAAAAGTTAAAACAAAAACAACAAGAACAAAAAAAGAGCGAGTGGAAGCGGAGCTCCCGTCAGTGCTGCCATGCTGCAGCGCACGTGATGCCACACGCTTATATACCTATAAACCAACATCTGTTCTGGGTTAAATGACTTCCAAAGGTTCACCCAGTCAGTCTCATCAGCTGATCGTTGACATGGTCCCCTTTGTTTTACGGCAGCAAACAATAATGAGCTCGGACCATTAAACGTCTTTACAGGTCTCCGTGCTCGTTGCAGTTGGACGCGGAGCGTGGACTCGATCGGCCGGCTGCTGTCGAGCCTCCCTCCACGCTCAGAGGCTGTCAGCACGCTGGCCGCAGGACGCTCAGAGTACAGACGACAGGTGGGAGCGCAGCACGGCGACAAAACAGAGGACGGATCGTTCAGAGGACCCAGATGCTTCTTCTCCACGGCAGGTGAAGCGCTCATCCCACGAGTCGCCGGCCGGGAGCTGGAAGGCAGAGGCTGCCAGGGATTTTCTGCTTTGTTGTGTTTTTTTAAATTTTTTTTAAATCTTCTGCCTTTGAAAGACAACGGCAGGTAGGAATGCTTCGATATTAGTGGAGGCCTTCCTGCGTGTTCGGACATGCCGTGCAGAGTTCAGCCGTGTCACACTTCATCTCTGCTGCCATGTATCGTTTGGGTATGTGCTCCTCCTCTCAGCCTCTTGAGGAGCTTGTCAGCTGTAAAAACCTGCAGAGGCACGTTCACGTGTTTGTTCTTCTATGGATCCCCGAGGTTCGGTCCAACAAGACCTCGTTATGTTGACGGATACGGACTTTACAAACTCTGTTGTTTGAATGAATGTAAGCGTTTTCATCCGAACAGGATCTTGGGCCAGTTGCTGCTCTGAGGTTGCACCTCATCCACCTGTTTCATCATTAACACAAGAGGCTCATTTTAAGCTGCAACATAAATTAACTTGTGTCCTTCTTAATAAAAGCACCGTATCTGGTTTCCAGGGGACTGCGGTCCGTTGGGACTAATGCATTTTCCTCCTGCTGGAAGGCCGTGCCGCCGTCGACGGAGACGTTTCACACAAGCTGTTGAAAATGGCAGCCGCTTCACTCGCTCTTAATCCAGACACTTCAGTCTTGACACGTTTACGGGTGGACAGTCAAAGGAGCGGCGAAGTTGCACTGCTGTGGAACACAACAATCCCCTCGGAGACAGTAGCCAGGAATCTGGAAACGCACAGATGTGGAGGATCATGTTGCAGATGCACGCTGATACACCCGTGACTCCAACAAGCCTCTGCAGCAGCTCTGCCCCTCGCTCGCCTCGGCTGATCGGGTTTTGATGACACGCACGCAGATCTCATCAATTATTTTCAGGCCTTCTCCAAACGAGAGAAGCAGCTGAAGTCTTGAAATGGCAGACGTGTCTGCTGCGGCGGCGTGTTTTCCTCCACCTACGGCGCCCCGAACACTAAAATCTAGTCACCACAAGTGGATTGACCTCGCTTTGTAACCAGAGACGTTGCTGTTCTCTGGAATTCACAAACTTTCATCTGTGAAGTCAAAACCTTTCATCGCAAATGGCTCCGCGTCTTGATCTGCCGTCAGTTATCTGCCACGGAGGGTAAACACGAAACAAAAGGTCCACACTTGAAGGAATATAAAGTAACTGAGGCGCCGAGAACATTTTAATTATGTGGAGTCACAAACGCTTAACGTGTTCAAGTGACTGCAGGCGCGAGACGCTGCCCGATATCAACTTCTAATCAAAGTGCAAATTCCTTGATCTTTTCTTAAAAATGTAAAAACTGAACGTTTTAGGCCGTTAGGAAACCGGCTGTAAGGCTAAATGTGCATTTATTTAAAACTTTCAGAATGTTTACCGAGGCAGCTGTAAGCGCCATATTTAGTAAAATATAGTTTAAATCTAATATTTGATTTTGAAGCATATGTATGTTTGTTTAAATGGAGTTTGAGTTGAGTTATCCTACTAGGCTTCCGTAGTTTCAGACAGGAAGTTTGACATTATGTTGAAATACAGAACGTTCGTAGTTGAAATCTAAGACAGATGTAAAAATAAATAAATAAATAAAAGAATAAAGGAGCTACGGCGGAACAGTTTTACCGTTGACGTTGCAAACCGTCTCAACGGGTTAAAACAGTCTCCTCTTCTTTGTTCATGATTTCAGATTGATAGAACTTTTATTTCACTCACAATTTAAAAATATTACAAAACAATATTCTGAGAGAAAACACTGAAAAATGTATATACATACATACAGAACAGTAAGTTCTGTTTTTATTTTGATTTTCTTTTAGAATAAGTACAATTTTTTTTTTTTTATTAATTAAAAAATATAGTTTTTTTTAATGCAGTTGGAATGATGAGACGTTATATTTGTTGATGGATTAAAATTAAAAAATGGCTAAACAAATTTAAAATTAGCAAAATCCTGCAAATATGTCACTAAACATCTGTCTAAAACCACGCAGGTTCAGGCGGGCCTCACTGAGATATTAAATAAGGTTAAATAAAAAATATAAAGGGAAAATTAGCATAACTATTGCTTAAAACAAAAATGAACAAAATAGTAGCTAAAAGCTTAACAGAGCGAAACAGCAGCTGAAAACAAAAAAGAGCAAAACGGTGCCGATAAGTCAAAATCTGCAAACTATTGAGTTTAAATGAATTTTCTTACCGTCTGAGTCAAGATGCCGAGATTAAAAAAAAAAAAAAAAAAATCTCCAGATTGTCTAAAAGTTTAGGGTGTTTGAGATAAAGAAGCTGTGGATTAGTTTCAAACCGTCGCTGGCAGAACACGCCACTCTTCAAACGTCACGTCAGTGTGAACAACACACCTGTAGTGCAGCCATCACCTGTTGGATGACGTTGTGTTAACAAGATGACAACATCTGTCCACGAGCAGACAGACCTGTCAACACCAGCCGACTCGAAGCCGCTCCGTTTCAGGCCGACGTTTAACCGTGACGACGTTGAGAAAAGAAAACCCGGCAGGTGAATCTGGTTCTGGTGAAAAGGTTGAACAGTCGTCTGTCCAAATTAAACAGGAAGATGTGACTGATACGTAAAAAAAAAAAAAAAGTGGTGAAATATCTGAGCACAGAGACATAAAGGTCATAAAACCAGTTATGATGTTCGATTCATGACTGAACACAACTTCAGACTATGTAAATTAAAAATAAAGTTATTAAGTTGAAAAGAAATTATTTGAAACATGCTAAGCCACTATAATTTTTAAAGTATTGTCATATAATTTAATCTTCAGGGGTTGGCACAGCAAATTAACTCACGCGAAGACTTGGAGATTGATTTTACTCCAGATGTCTTTCCTGACGCTACCACAGCGCTCTGTGTGGAGCAGAGAGCTGCCAGCCAGGGCGCCCAGAAGAGCAGATGGTGAGGGTTAAGGGCCTTGCTCATGGGCGGTGCCAGGGAGCGCTAGAGCACCCCCTGGAAAAGTCATAGCGCTCCTGTAGCACCCCCCCAAGAAAATATCAGATTATTTTTCTTTTTATTGAAGTTAATTGTATTTAATATGCTGTTGTGGTAGTTAGTTTCCTCACAAAACACAACTAATTCAAAAATACAATGAATAATTATATTGAGTTTAAAAAAAATCCAATCTCACAACAGGAAGTGAAAATTCAAGTTACTGAAAGTTCAGTAAACATTTGAAAAGTGCACGAAATGCAAAAATGGGCCGTTTTCTAATACTCAAACTGCCTGGAATGGAATCAGAGGAGTATTTTTTTGGAAGCAGACTGCGACCAACAAATAAACAATAATGTGGAAGAAGCATCAAGATGATGCCTCTGCTTATGCCGTTTTTAGCTGATGCAACTTGATAAATCATTTGATGATAAATGACATTATCTGATCACATTAAATAACTTCTTTCAACCAAAATTCAAAGTAAACTATTTAGTAACATAGCCAAACTTTGTCTAAGTTCATGTGTTTACAGAAACCAAAATAATCCCAGCTCAAAGAGTTAATTTTGTCTTGTATAACAGAATTAAGCCTTGACTGATTCATTTTTATTGTTTGTTTATTGTTGTTGATTTTCAGTTTGATTATTTTTGTACTAAAACTTCAAAGACAACTGGAGTCTCTTCATTCAGATGAATATTCATGTGTTCTGGTCTAGAACTGCCTGTAATGAACAGATTCTACTTCAGTGACTGATTCTGATCATTACAGGGTGAAAATATTAATAAAGTTGTTGTTGGTCATAAACTGATCAGCTGGTGCCAAATTTTAATGAATAAAAAATAAATAAAACAAATGTAGTGGAGCTGAGATGGAAAAGGTGTCGCCTTTCTTCCTCCATCACACCCTTCATTATTGCTACAAGCTTCTACCCTGAGGCTGTTGGACTCATGACCCTGGTCTGGATCATCACTGTGAAAAAATCACTGTGAAAAAATCACTGATTTCACTTGATTGTTGAAATGTGCTGCTGATTATCCATGATGCTGTTTTCACGCTGCTGATTTGTTTCATGTTGCTGTGTTCATTCGTCCTCATCTGCTCACACAGACTCATGTTCGTGCTGCTGTTTGGCACATTGTTTTGTACTAGCAGTGCTTAGTATGATCTTAGTTTAGTCAATTTCTTAGTTCATATATTTGATCTTATTACTGTTTTTCTTTACAATTTGTATTTTTGTTGGATGTAACTGGGACCCTGTGTACATAGTTTCATTCTCACCACATGTACCACATGTGATGTGAATGACAGTAAAGACACCTTGACCTTGACCTTGAAAACTGAAAGAACAAATAGCACCCTCAGTAAAATGCTTAGCCCCCTTAGCACCTGCAGAAAAATATCTCTGGAGCTGCCACTGTACATAATAAATAAATCAGACATCCAGTGAACTAACTTCATGTGATTCAACAATAAAATGACACAACTGTTAAATTGGAAGAAGTTTCATCACATGCCAAGTCTTAAAACACTGAAGTGGCAAAACTCTTCATAAGTCTGAACTCAAGACCAAAGATAGTTGCACAGTGGTTTCAATAAAGTAGTAGATGTACACATACAAAGATATATGAATGGATATTAGTTACAAGTATATTCTTTGTGATTTAAATAGCCAAATTTTATGACTGATGATAAGACAGACATTTTCTCCTGCGCACAGACAATCACTTCTCACAGGGTGTGACAGTCCGGTCTCAAGACCAAGACCGGTCTCAGGTACTACAACACAATTAGACACCAAAGCAAAGAACTGAGAAGGAACAGGACACGAGACCAGGATACTAGGAAAGTTAAGTTCATTTACAGTGACAGTGGTAACTGGAAGCTCAGCCTCAAGTAAGTATATTTGTAAAGTGTTATGGGCCTGAGAGAACCCTGATTGGGATTCCTTACGTTTCCAGGTGGGTCCACTGAGAGAGGTAGGTGTTTCCTTGTAGGAAGAGGTCCAGTGGGTTTGAGGTAAATTGAAGGCAGGCAGGTAGCAATGGCTCCTTGGATTGAGCACAGTTTGAGAACTTGGAGAACAAAGGTGAGTTCCAGGTTTGATTTCTCAGGAGGAAGGTTTCATCTAAAAAGACACAAAGAAGCTGACTGGTTATGGACGATTCGTAGAGATATCAGGGGCTGTCAACTGTACCAGATGGCATGTAATGTTCTAGCATTGGATAAAACACTTTCACAGGTTTAAGTACACCAGAGGCTTGTCAACAGGAGTGGTCACAGGTGTGGTCCATAAAGCACCTGCCAGCCACAGGGGGAGGTGCTGAGGAGGAAAACACTGGAATCCCACAATATCCTCTAAAACACGACTGTGACAAAAATCTGAATTCTTACAGCATGAACTCTGCATGAGGTTTTACTTTAGGTTAAGACAGTGTTTGTGTTTATATGTTGCTACTCCTAAATCTGGGGGAGTGGTGGCGCAGTGGTAAGAGACGGTGGGCCGGTGACCAGAAGATCGCCGGTTCAAGTCCCGGTACCGACGATATCAAAGAATGTGGGTGGAAAAAGGTGTAACACCCACACTTGCCTCCACTCTCATTCGCTCCACTCTGGGCCCCTGAGCAAGGCCCTTAACCCCCACCATCTGCTCCATAAACAGGTCTCTCTTGAAAATGAGTTCTTGTGGCTCAATGAGACTAACCTGGATAAATAAAGGTTAAATGAAATGTTGTAAGGTCACAATGCGCCTTCAAATTTCAATCTTATGTTGTTGAAAAACAGACCCTTGAACAATATTCTAGAAACAATACAAACTGGTCACAAGGTAGTGTTCTGAAGTATACATGAAGTTCAGACAATTGTTGTTAAAACAAAACAAAAAAATCTGTAAAATCGGTTTCTCATGCAAGCATTGGCCGATTTCCCAAAATTAAGGAAATAGGGGCCGATTTATATGCTGGTTGATTTATGGGTGCACCCCTAGTCGGATCCACTTCTTTTTCTAGGCACCGTCGCTGAAAAGCAGCCCATTTACAAGTGTAAACAGCCGTAGTGGATTTTGCGCATACTCCCCGGATGTTGCATAGTACGTCTTTGGGAAGACCAAATTTTTCTAAGTGTTCTCATTCAACGGCCAGACCCAAAGGTGCTGACTTATAGGGAGGCTCCTGATTGCTCCTCCCGCCTGCAGGAGCGCATCCTCTCTCCACGGCAGCGACCCGTCAGCTGTTGCAGAACCGAGAACCATTTTGCTAACTCCGTGTCCAGGGAGTCCAAAAATTTGTCGAGCAAACAGTCCCCCCTCAGTTGAAACTCGCCCTCTTTAGAGGAAAGGAGCTCACTGGTTCTCCTCAGCCGAAAAAAATTTACAGGCTGGACATAGGGCTGGTCCATATCATATCGTTCACGATAATACCAGTAAAAAAAGTTTGCCCGGGCAAAAACATGATATCATGATATGCTAATTTCATGACGTAATACTTCAGGGCGCCCCGCCCCCTTAACAACCGAGCGCTTCGAATGACCAAACCGAACTGTGCACCTCCCTCCACCTGTCAGTACTGGTGTAACGCTAGCTAAAATGCTAAAAACAAACAATGCATCTCAACTTCTCTCCATTCAGCTCTAACCTGCAGGTACAGACCGCTCGTCTTTCCCCCCGTCCCCCCACCCCGCTCTGATCTACCGTTGCAGGCAGCGTCTCCCCCGCTCTAAACTGTCTGTTCAAACACGCGAGTTCCACAGTCTGTGCACGGACCAAGAGGCAGGTGATC
>JARVLU010000952.1:3590186-3601948 GCA_031762415.1 Simpsonichthys santanae | reverse complement strand
TCTATCTATCTATCTATCTATCTATCTATCTATCTATCTATCTATCTATCTATCTATCTATCTATCTATCTATCTGCCATCCAATCTATATCCATCCATCCATCCATCCATCCATGATGCCTTGTTTTCCTGACAGACTCCAGCGCGCGCACATTTGGCCGCACATTTCGGTAAAATGGCTCCATCAGATCTTTTTAACCAGCTTTTACTCCGCCTTTCCGCTGCTGCCGCTTCCCGACAGTGTTGTTGGATTTATGGCCTCATTGTCCGTCAAAGTACATCAGATTGTTCCTTCCCTCCGCCTCTCAGACACAGAAATGCACGCGCTCCCTGTTTGGCTGCACAACGCAGGCCGCCTTTAAACGTCTCATGATCTCCCCCCCCCCCGCGGCCTTTTTCTTCAATGAGAATTCAGGATGAAATATAAAAACAAAGGTGCGCATTGGTTGAACAGGAGTGATGCGCGCGTGGATTGTTTAGTGAGCACATGCAACAAAGTGCAAAACGTGTTTCCTTTTCCCGAAGCCTCCGTTTTCCAGATCTCAGTACTTCTGTGCTTGTTTAATGCAAAATAAAATAAATGTGTAGAGTCTCATTCCTTAAGGGAACCCTTTAAATAAATCAACCATCGTGCACGTCAAGGTAAACTGACAAGGAAGTCATATTTGGAAGAATCTGCAAAGCAACGCGACCGGAAGCACATAAAAATAAATAAATAAATAAATAAAGTGGACAAACGGGAGGCAGCTTCAGACTGACAGAGTAAAAAAATTAATTTGTTTGTTTGTTTTAGCCTTGACTCTTTGATGCACAAAAACAAATACAATGAGAAACAATTATTCACATAAACTATTTCAATAAGCCAAATAAAAACACATTTTTTTATCAAAAGTGCTTAGTGCAAATGCAAAAAAAAGGAGAAATGTTTCTTCAAACCGTGACATCACGCAGCATGTGACACCAAGGTGACATCCAGAGTCTTTTTGAGACTTTGTTCCTCATGCACGTGCAGGACAATATAAAAGCTGCTGCCGCAACATTAAAATGAAGAAAAGCTCAGAGAAGCTGGAAACACAAAACCCGCTGCGGCCTCTTTAAGACATCCGAGCAAAACAACTGTCTGCTGGCTGAGGGGGGAGGAAGAGGGTGAGGGATGGGAGGGAGGGGAGGCTGGAGGACCGAATGGCAGCTTTTACGCAGAGGGCAGTCTCACCTGCTGAAACGCGCTCCTTCGCGCGCACCTCCAATTAATCCGCGAGCTTGCTGGTGGTGTCCCCGCCGCTCTTCTTGGGTTTGCGTCGCTTTCTTTTGTTTTGGCGCATGCACGGAGCTTGTTGCCGTCGTGCATGGACCGTCTCTGCCAGAGGCGAACAAAGCGCATCAGGAGAGCTGCTGCTTCTCACAAGCACGGATTTTGTGTCTGCAGGTGAACTTCTCTGGACCATCGTTTGGCATCTGCCGCGCCGGCTCGTTCCACGAGGAGTGCACG
Organism: Simpsonichthys santanae; assembly: GCA_031762415.1. Taxonomy (NCBI): domain Eukaryota; kingdom Metazoa; phylum Chordata; class Actinopteri; order Cyprinodontiformes; family Rivulidae; genus Simpsonichthys; species Simpsonichthys santanae. The sequence goes on along the minus strand of JARVLU010000952.1, from coordinate 3,600,459 downwards.
CGGGTGAAGATGGACGGGCTGAGGTTCGTCGTGGCCGGACGGCTTGTCATTTAGGAACCATCCGAACCCGCCGGAGAACGAGCACAATGGCATGATTTGCACGGCACCAGTTCTTGGTTACCTCTGGGAGTTCACTGAATCCAAGCAAACCGCTGCAGCAAACAAACATTTCACCTCCACAGACGTGAAACACGCACTCGGATAACACGCAGCGACGCGCGCATCCTCAGCCATGGAGCACACCGGGATCGAGGAGGTGAGCCAGACGCACCAGCAGCAGCACGAGCCCATCAGTTTCGGGATCGACCAGATCCTCAACAGCTCGGACCAGTCCAGCGGCTGCATGCTGCCCAACCGGACCAGCGCGGACCCGGATTACGCGCTGGCCCCCAACGTGTACAGCAACGGCTACAACAGCGTGTACAACCCGGCCTGCTCCATGGCGGCGGCCGCGGCGGGCTTGGCGGGCTCCTACAACGTCAACATGAACATGAACGTGAGCATGAACATGAACATGAACGTGAACGTGAACTCGGGGAACTCCAGCGGCGTGATTCGGGTGCCCGCGCACAGACCCATGCCGCCGCCGCCGCCCGCCGCCGCCGCGCCCCACCCGCCCCCTCCGACGCATCCTCCGGGTATCGGACCCGGGATCCCCTCGGTGGCCGGGATGGGGATGGGGAACCCCGCCAACTTCACCTTTCCGTGGATGGAGAGCAGCAGGAGGTTTGCAAAGGACAGACTGACAGGTAAAACGAGGCGCGCGCCCGCTTCTGAATATTCTTTAAGATGTATTTGATTCACATTACAGGCAGGCGCGCGGTGCGCGTGCTGCTCATTTTGCGCTCAGCAGAAGCTGCTGCAGAAGCTCAAAGCCGCCGAGGTTGTGCTCTATCAAGAGTCGTGCGCGCGCCAGCTTGATGAACGAGGGCAGAAATTGACGCGGACGTGATCAGGATTGGACAATCACTCTGTGTTTACTGCGCGTGACAGATAACCGGCTCCGGTTCTTCACCGACATGAACGATGTGATTCTCTCACGAGCCCACCGAGACACCAGCACGAGCCTGACTCGAGCTCCACAGAGGTCATCCTCATCATCCTCATCATCACTATTATTAATACAATACATTACAACTTTATTTATAAAGCACTTTAAAAACAACCGTTGGCCAAAGTGCTGGCCCATTATTATTATTATTATTATTATTATTATTATTATTATTATTATTATTATTATTTCATTCTTTTTCTCTTCTAAAAAATCTCGGATTTGTTTATTTCTATATACGAGTTGATTTAATGCTAAAAGTCAGAATTTATTTTTCATTTTGATTTTCTGCATTAAAATACAGTATTTAGAACCAAAAGTAAATATTTTATTATTAATAATAATAATAATAATAATAATAATAATAATACTTTATTTATAAAGCCCTTTAAAACAACTACAGCTGCAACAAAGTGCTGTACATATAAAATCAAGAACATTTAAACACATAAAAATAAAACAGTTGTTAAAACATTAAGATTAAAAAAAGCAATAAAAACAGGATAAATGTTACAAATATAAGAAAAATAACATGAATAAAACTCTGGAGCCTTAAAGAGATTTCTTTTATTATTTAAATTTAAACAGTTTAATATGTGCTTTAATCTTTATGAAGTCTACTGTATAAAATACACATTTTACCATTTTATGTACAGTATTTGCATTCTTAGAAAACTCAGTCCTAACATGATTATTTATATTTGGAGCTGACATATTTGTTTTCACTTGATTAAAATTTTTGAGTATAAATATCAACATAAATAAAACTAAACTGAACAAAAACATTAGGGAAGTTTGAAAAATATATTTGTATAAATGCAGACACCTTTAAAAGAATATTAATTCTATAAAATGATGTTTTAGTTAAAAACTTTTGGATAAGTTAATGTGTTTTGAATAAAAACAAAGAATCTTTGTGAATCTGTGCAGCCGTCCTCTGCACACATTAAATATTCATATTTCACTTCTTTCAGCCTGATCAATTATTAAATATAGAGGACGATGTCATCTGCAAAAAGATACAGTGTAAATAGACTTATCAATTTTACTCCAAGTCACAGAGGGCCTCTCGTTTAATTTCTTCTCTCAACTTTGTGTAATTATTCCGCAGCTTATATATTTCTTCTGTATTGATCAGACACACACACACACACACACCCACACACACACACAGACACAGCTTCAGCCTCTCCTCCTGGCCGGGCACCAGTTGTTTCTCCTGGTTTCTTTTTCTCTTCCTCGCCCTCCAAGATGAAACCTGAGGCAGGAACAGACTCCTCTGCAGCTCACATCAGCTAAATGCTGCCCGAAGCCTTCAGCTGAGCCTCTCACTGAAGCTTCTTTAGCAGCTAAACGTGCTCAATTGCTCTGTGGATTCTAGATTTTCACGTTTTGGGGCAGGAAGTCCTCCGAGCATCCATCAAGAGCCAACGCAGAATCTGATTTAGGATCTGGGAGGATGTGGAGTCCAATAATCTGCCGGGATTAGCTCCTAGCTGCTAAAATGCTCTATGAGGATCTGACCGGAAGTTTATCCTCAGAGCACGCGCTTCAAAAATGCAGCTTAAAGTTTACTTTACTATTATTATTATTAATGTATTTATTATTTATTTGATACATTACATGATTTATTTTATGAAATTATTTATTATTTTGTTATTTATTTATTATATTTAGTTTATTTTTATTAATTTTATTAGTTTATTATTTTTATGATTATGCCCAACTAACATTTTCAAAGACTTAAAATATTAATATTAAGGAAGAAGAAAAAATGTCAGTCGCAGTCATAAAAATCCAGGCAGTTGTTACAAAAATCAATCAAATAAATCAGATAAATGTTTAATAATAATTATAATAATTATAATAATGATGATGAGGATGATGATGATGAGTTGTCAGATCCACTCAGCACCAATAAAAATTATAATTACCCTCCATCTCTCAGCTGTAAATTTCGCTTTGGCGCAAACTGCTTTCATTCTCGCGCTCGCTTGCTCCTGCGCACGCGCGCGCCGCGACACCGAGTCCTCTCCCTTTGTCCCGCGTTGTGTAATAAATAGCAATGTATGTTCAGTTCTATTTCAATATTCCCCTTAGAATCCTTCACGGATGTATTTATTAGATTGCTGAAGGTAATATCCGCGGTGGGGAAGGCAGGCGCTGTCACAGAGAAGTGTTATGAAGTATAAGTGGTTTTATTATATTCTCCAAGGTGGCCTTTTATTTTATTTTTTATAATGCTTATGCTAAATTGTGTTAGAGAGGAAGCAGATTTGGTATTTTCTCCCGTTTCCTTTTTCATTCTGTGGAGGGGAATTGAAAAGTTTTAGGTTGTATTTTTTTGCTTTTGTTTTATTTTATTTTATTTTATTTTATTATTGGGGAGTTCGGTTAATTGGGATTATCACTGAAGGTTGGAAAGTGTAAACAGTCTGACTAAATATTATTGAAAGCATCTTCTTTAGTTTTAATTAATCAAAAAAATCAAACTATTTAGATATTCAGGGAAATAATAATTCAGTAATTTCATTTCAAATCTTTTTTAAAACCTTATTTTATTTTGAATTAAATTCATTTCAGTCATTTAGTCAAAAACAAACTAAATCGTTAAATAATTCAAGCAATTCACAAATAATAGGAAGACAATTAAACATGTGAGCAGGGATCATTAAAGGGGCTAAATTTTATATTTTTTAGTTCTTTTCTCTTTTTCTGCTTTTGTACAAGTTTTTCACCTTTTCACAGCAAAGTTACCCGTTTTAAACAAACAAAATGTCCATGTTCAAAGAATAATCTCACTGTGGTTTGTCCTCACTGCTTCAATAATTCATGCAGGTTTAGCATTTTTTGCTCTTTTATTAAAAAACAAACAAGTTAAAAGAGTTATTTTGGGCCCGTTTCTGCTCCCTGTTGTTGACTGAAGACGTTGACGTCGTGCAGCATCAGAAGCAGATGAATCTGCATGTCGTGCTCCTTTAGGCAACACCTCGCTGCAGTTGGCATCTCCAAACGAGCCTGCTGGTTCCTCTGAACGTGCTCGTATGTGTCTGGCACATTAGTCAGGCTGCAGATGGCCTGAAACAGCTTTCTAATGCAGCATGATTCAGTCAGGCCTGCTGCTGGACGTGAACGCAGGCCTGCCTGCCCCCCCGCTGTGAGGCTTCATGACGATTTGACCCAAAAAAACAACACCCAACTGGTCACACTATGACAACACTCACACACTTTTACTTGTAATAAACTAATTATAAATCTTTTTAATGAGCAACACAAAACTCCTACAATCTGTTGTGAAAAATATATTATTTCCGTAGCCTAAATGATTAAAAATCAGATGACAGCTGATGTCCCATAAGAAATATTTGTAGCTTTATTACCTTTCTATTATTACTGAGCATCAAAGCAAACACAAAACATAAAGTTTTATTACGACGCTGCAGACATATTATCATAGAAGATTAAAAATGAGGACAAGAGGAGAAAACATGAAGGTTGAAACGGAGCAGAAGACACTAAATCTGCACGTGCAGCTAATTTACACAGAGGTGATGTAAACTTTACGCGACCCGCCGTAAAAAAGCAAAATCATCTTTTCTTTACAAGTCATTTGCTGGCGTGCGTCTCAATTTGCCAGTCGTGTTCAGCACCGTCAGGGGACGCAGAAACGACCCGCCGAGCACGTCGTGCTCCGTTTTCCATCCAAAGCGTCGTTGCTGCAGAAGATGAAGTTTTCAGCTGCCGGAGCTCTGACGGCAGCAGCAGCACGGGCCCCCGGGGGGACACCTGTACAGATGTTTTCATATTCATTTTGGCTCCTGGTGAGCTTTTCTGACAAAACAACGACAAATAAACACCCTGTCAGACAGCGGGAGAAACAGCTGGCGAGGCACGACACGAACACAGAGCGCGGGGGTGGGGGTGTCTTTTTTTAACTGTTGATTTCATTTAGCTTCAAAACGAGACTGTGGCTGCAGAGTGGATCTATGGCCACCGATCTCATTACATTTATTGATCAGCTGTTTACCCATGGCTGACAAAATAGACAGGATTCATAGATATTTTATGATGCAGAGGATAAGTTGTTATTAATACCCAGCATGTGAGAAGCGCCGAGGCAGAAGAAGAAACGTGCAAAAACCCAAAAGCTTCCAACAGAATATTTCTTAACAATAAGGTTTAAAGTGTCAAATATGTGAATTGTTAGTTGTCATGTTGCAGAAGAATTATTGCCAGAAATGTAATGAAAACTGTCATTATGGCCAAATCAATTGTCCTGATTGATGTTTTTGCTTCAGGATTTAATCCTAACATAAAAAGAGAACGTTGCCAGTTTGTGCTTCATTTCTCTTTGCATGCCTGCAAAAGGTCTGATTTCTCTGAATGACAAATGTTAGTGGTCAAATGTCTCCAAAGACGGAGAAGAGACTAAACGATGTTACTGCAGACGCTGCTCATCGTTCAGGCCTCCTTCATGTGATTATAGCTGCTCTCCGCCGGTGCCTGACTGGCTGCTGCTGTCCTCCAGATGTGGGACCTTACTGTGTCTCCCTTTCATTTAGGGGAGGAGGCAGAGGAGAGCCGAGCTGGGGAGGCCACAGGGGGGCCGGAGGCCGCCGGGTCCCTCTGTCCTCTCCCCAAAGGAGACATCGGCAGGGTCCCTGTCTGGAGCACGGTGGAGACATTAGCCAAATGCTATTACCCAGAGCTCGCTCACCTGCGAGACAGCAGTGGCCTCCTGGCAGATTATCCTTTTCCAAAGGGGGCTTGTCCAGGTGAGTCACCACCCCCCACCCCCAAATAACCATGTTTCCTCCTCATGTGTCACAAATGATTGTTCAAAATGGATTTTTCATGTCTTTAATTTAAATACAAAAAAGCTAAAGCTAAACTTTAATTTCTTAACCAGTTTATGTTTTATGTTTATATTTACTTTGAATATTTTATAAACTGCATTGAATTTATGTTTTACTACTGTTCAAATCAATGTGTAGCTTTTGTATTTGTGTTAACAAGAAGTAAAAACCCAAACTGTGTTTGTGAACGGGAGTCCACATCACAACTGGAAACAAACCAGTTCCTTTCTGATTCATTAAGACCATCAAAGTGAAATGATTTCATTCTCCTCCTTCTTCAGCTGCCCTCTCACCCTTCTCTGTGACCCGTCGAATCGGCCACCCGTACCAGAACCGGACGCCTCCCAAACGGAAAAAGCCTCGCACCTCCTTCAGCCGGGTGCAGATCTGCGAGCTGGAGAAGCGCTTCCATCGGCAGAAGTACCTGGCGTCGGCCGAGCGAGCCACGCTGGCAAAGGCCCTGAAGATGACGGACGCACAAGTCAAGACCTGGTTTCAGAACAGGCGGACAAAATGGCGGTAAGACTGCAGCAGAGCGTGATGTGGTGCACCCCCACCACCCCCACATGATCCGCTAAACAAAGCGTGACACACCCCCCACCCCCCCAACAATATTTTAGAGTAAGGTTCAAAGTCTAGTTTAAATTTTTGTAGCTGCAGAACATTAGGAGAACATGAACCTTTTTTATTTTAATAATTTATTAGATTTTTTTGGGATCTACTATTTGTTTTATTTTGATTGGAAAGTTCATTTTTGTTCATTTTCAGAATAAAATGCCTAAATTAATAAGTGTTCTTTTAAAAAAAAAAAAAAGTGGGGGTGGAGCTCCAATCACCCGTTTGGACCATGGACGGCCCAAAAGGGTCATTAAAGGTGTGAAGGCTCATCCAGCTGCAGTCGATCAAACAGATCCATGGAAGGTTTGAAGGGACACTGATAAAATTGATCAACTTGTATGTTGATGACACCACTTTATATTTCTTTAAAAACGTCCAGTTTCTCCCCATCGATAATTTAATCCAAGGGTTCCCAAACGTTTCCATGCCAAGGCCCCTTCTGGTCGATGCCCCCCCACCTCGCAAACCCACAAAAAATACTACAAAATATGTAAAGAAACATCAGCTTTTAGGATGTTTTAATTTTTATTCACTACATTTAATTAATTCTTAGCTGCTGAGCATAAAAATGTTATTAACCAACATGTTTTAAACACGGTTTTATATTCCCACTGAAAAAAACAACAACATATTTTCAACAAACTTTTGACCAGAAGAACAAAACAAAATAAATCTAACCTCTCTCAAATGTGTTTATCTGGAAATGACAGATACAGATTGTCCTAGTGGGCAATTATTATTATTATTTTTATTATTATTGATTTTGTTTTTTAAAAATCTACTTCTCTCCAGCTTTCTGGGGCCCTTGTAGCGCCCACCACCCACCCCCCCCCTGGCAGCGCCATGGCCCCCACTTTGAAAAATAGTGATTTAATCAACTGAAATTATTTTATTTGAAAACACTTGTTAAAAATTAGCTGAGTTTTATGAATTATTATCCAAAATTCTACTTTTTGGTTGGTCAGTGAAGGTTTGTAGGATAAAGGGATTAATTATAGCTAAATAGTCGTATTGTCCAAATATTGCTCATTTTGAGAAGATTATTTTAATCTGTTTGGCTGTTAAATCTAAAAATTTTAAAAGTATTAGCATTAAATCTAAAGAAGGTCGGCATGTGCATCAACATCTTAAGCCCGTGGGTCAAAATTATACCATTAATTAATTAATTGCTGTCGTGGACCGCAGAGAGTCACTCCAAGGGCCTCAAATGGCCCTCGGGCCACACTTTGGACACCCCTGCCCTAAAGCAAACTATTCAAGCTTTGGTTGGTTATGCTGAAGACTTCTGTTTCTCCACATTTGTTCTGGAACTGACAGCTCTGAGTGCGTCTTTGTTTAGCTCTTGGATGCAAAATGCTTACCGATGCGTTCCCTTCAAGACGAGCAGAAGTGGCTGCAGCGTTCGAGGAGTTGTAAAACACAACACCCATTTCGCTTTGCTGCGCTGCCTGTCGAGGCCAGTTCGCTTGACCAAGCACAATTACTCTGAGCCTCCTGAAAGGCCTTTTAGAAAGCTGCTGTCCAAAGCAATCCTGAAACACTCACAGGAGGGACTGTCTGCCCAGCCCCCCACACACACATGCACACACACATGCACACCTTCGCTCCATTCTAACTGATGTTTATGGCCATTTGGAAATAAATGAGCAGGAAATCAAATTATGACGTCCTGCCCATTGTTAAAGGAGCAGCACACATATTTCAAGAGCACAGCACAAACAGCCAAATGAGCTGAAGTCATTACTTTAATGCTTTTTTAAATGATTTTTGTTTACATCTGCTGCACATTGGAAACAGTTACAGTAAACACTTTGTTTTGTTCGCATGCTTTGATTAAATTTACCGACGCTCTTCAGACAAAATATGCACGAAAGTTAATAATTGAGGTCATTGATCAGGTTTATTAAAAAGAGACAAAACAGCGATCACACCAGACACGCTCAGCCTCCACGAGTTAGTAATAAAATGAATCTGCTCGTGATAAACCGTATCCTGACTGAACGACATGTCACGGGGCATCCAGGGAATTGGTTTAACTCGTTTTTCTGATTTCCTACTTTTCCTGAGATTTATGCCGCTCCCCTGTCGTGTGCATCTGATAGGATGAGCGTGAGGGATGTCTTTGCGTGACGACTACGCTAGTAACAAGAGGATGATCAAATCAACAGCCGTGGAATCGGATTATGATAATGCTGTTAACAATAATGTGTGGCTAATGGATGGAGGATGGTGTGCAGGAGAGAGGGGTTTCAGAGGTGTCTTCCTGCCTCTCAGTCCCACCTGCAGCTGGAGTCGAAGGACGAACGGCCGCTCGTTGTAGCTTGTTTTGTGAGGAAACCTGAACGACTTATCCAGGCCTTTCAGAGCATTTCATGAAGAACAGAGTCCTGCTTTGCTTCTTACAACAGCTCTCTGCACATGCAATTGATCCGGTTCATCTCTCTAGAGATTATATTAAATAAAATCAGACTTTTGGATGACGTGAAATAGAAAGTGGGGAAACCTTCAGGATTGACCAGAGACTCAAATATTTGCTTGTCAGTATAAACTCGTCCATCGTTGAGCTGCAGGGACAGGATGTGTCACTTTCCCTGAATGGAAAAGAAAACAGATGTAGTGTTTCACCTTGAGGCAGGAAGTGCTTTACTTTCCCCACACAACACTCACACACACACACACACACACACACACACACTCGTCGGGCCCAAAGGCAGTTTGCAACAAAAAAAAAAAAAAAAAGTGATTTTATTTCACAAGCCTTTTTGTTATTTTTATTTATTATATTGACTTTGCCGCTGTAACAACATACTTTAAACAAGAAAATAAAGAAAAACAACAACAAAGATTTATTAATTTAAGGCTGCAATGCTTTATTTATTTATCAATTTATTATTATTATTAAGAAATAACCACATGTCTCATCATTTCTGGATTCCTGCAGAGAAATATTTGGTTTTACCTTAAAAAATCTTTACATTTTTTCTTTTTTTATACCTTAAATATCGTAAAAATAAATAAATAAATCCATGTCATCCTGTTTCCTCATCTTTAATTTTTCCATAAGCAATTTAAAATGTATTAACTTTATTTAACAGGCAAATCCCATTCAGATCACATCTCTTTTGCATAGGAGGCCTGGGCCTGAAGGCAGAATAACATTTACTTTATTTATTTTTAAAAAAAGTTGCTCTTTTTTTAAAATCATGAGACAAATTTCTTGATGGTGTAATTTAATTTCGCAGTTGGTAAAAAATGCAGGAAATTACTCGTCATGTTTGAATTTTAATGTGCACGTTTGGAAAGGGCTTGGGTTTTGAACATGCTTGAATTTATAATTGCCACACTTTTATCAAACATTTTATCTGGTTTAATAAACTGCTTTTTAGGTTTAAACAAATAAAAAACTTGTTTTGCCTCCCAACAAATTTAATTAATCTTATTTTTTTCTCAACTAATTCAAGTCCAGCTAAACATTTTTAATTAAATGTAGTAAAATGCAATATTTATTTCAGTTTTTTTCATGACCAAATAGTTCAGAGATCACGGAGAATTTAAGATTTGTGATGTCTGAAGAGCAAACCAGTTCAAAGTCCGTTACCTTTTGAAGCATGATGTGTACTGTATCATATTCTATGTGTAGTGTATTGTATTAGTTAGAAAAATTAGAAAGCTATTCATTTTGTTCTGTTACTATAAGATTAGTGTATTGTATTAGTTTATAAGATTATTGTATTGTAGTATATTGTAT
>JARVLU010000952.1:3570357-3584213 GCA_031762415.1 Simpsonichthys santanae | reverse complement strand
CTATCTATCTATCTATCTATCTATCTATCTATCTATCTATCTATCTATCTATCTATCTATCTATCTATCTATCATGTCACATTGTTTTCCAACATCGCCATCTAGTGTTTAATTTGTGGTAAAAGTCCTCACCTCGGGTCCGCCTTCTTTTCCGTCTGATTGGCTCAAATGTACAGTCACGTGATTTACATTCTTCCTCTCGGTTGGTCCGTTGAGCTGTCCGTCACGCGGGCTTCCGCTAACCGTTGCCGCCCACTTTTGAAGATGGAGGACGACATTTCAGATTTGAGCAGACCTCAGATGTTCTTGTTCGGTGAGCTCGCTCCTTCCAGCAGACATTAGACGAACGAGTTGCACAACCAGCTTTAATACAACGTTAAATATTCAGTTATTAAACGTTATGGCGGCAGTTCGCTGTTTACAAGCGGCCCTCCTGCTCGCTGCCACTCCGCTCTTTTGTTGTTAGCTAGCCTGCAAACCACGTTTCAAACGGCTGTGTGTGCATTTTTACTGCTGCATGTTTGCAGGTTGTACCTTGAAATCGGATAAACGGGAGTTTAAAGTTGACGTAGATGACGAAGATGCAGAACAACAGCTGTCACTCAAAGCAGTAAGAAACTCTTTTTGATTATTAATAACCGGACTGCACAGAAAGCGTTTGATCCACTGATTCACATCACGTTTGTTGTCGTTTTACTTGTGTAGCAGAAACTGCAGCAGACACATTTAATTAAATCCTGGTTGTTTAATCACTTTGTTCATTTTTTCAGCTGGCCAGTAGTTTTGAGAGTCCAGCTGCAGGGCCATGCTGTAAAACTTTAAATAAAACGTGCAGCAGCTTTCACATGCAGACATTGTGACACACCTTCAGAGCAAGTTTCAAATGTTCTCTTCTGCACACGATTCGCAGATCTCAAATCGCCTTTTTTTGAAAACTGTGGTTCTGTTCCAGGTCTGTCTGGGCTCTGAGGCTGAGGACAAGTTCCACGTGGTGGAGGTGGAAGGGCTCACGTATGATGCAAAGACGACCAAAGTGCCGCTGGTTGTCCTGAAACCTTCTGTCCTGCCCTCTGTGAGTCAACACCAACTCTCACTGCATTTTCTGGATACAGTATTTACAAAGATTTTGTGCCGTTCGTGCCTCAAAAAACAACCCAGAGTTTAAACAAACTCTTATTAGAAAATCATGAATGCGTGTTTGTCATTGTGAATGTGTTTCTTTTAATTATCCAGATAAATTTAGGTGGGTTTGAGATCACTCCTCCAGTAACCTTCCGTCTCGTGTCTGGTTCTGGACCGGTTCACATCAGCGGGCAGCATTTTGTCAGTGAGTGTCACGGCTCAAACTAAAGGAACAATTTTAATCCAGAATCTCCAAAATAGCAAGTTTTTCTCATCGTCTCCCCCAAAATGATGTCACAATTTTTCTTTTGCAATAAATATTTCGCTTATCACGTTTTTATTTACTTCCATTTCAGAATGAGTTGTCATTTTCTGGCAGTTTTAGTGGGAAAGGCGATTTAATTTTATTAATCAAACCTTTACTTTCATGATTAAGTTTGAAATAAACGGGTGATGTTCTCAGGAGTTTGTCTTCTCACTGAGTCTGATGTGAGTTTAAAGTTGTGGTCAGATTTACTGTAAATTCTTTACCACTGCTCTTTTATTAAATTATTAAATTTTTATGTCTGTTCCAGGCATGAAGGAGTCTGATGATGAAGACGAGGAAAACAACACATCACCAGTGAAAAGGCCTGCAAACCTGTCACTGAAGAAACCTTCCGCGGTGATTCTCTGCATGATTTTTCCCTTTTCCTTAATTTTATCTGACATCACATCGAAGCTCTGACATCATCGCACATTTCCATTTTTTAAAGTTTGGCAGACGTAAAAAGCTGAAGGACTTCTGCACGTTTTTCACATGGTGACATTAATCTGAGAAGACGTTTAACGTAAAACGTCTTCTGATCAGTTTCTCTGACTTAAAGAGGATTCTTGTTTCTTGCAGAAAAAACTGAAGATGGATTCAGACGATGATGATGATGATGACGAAGAAGAAGACAGCGATGAAGATGATGAGTATGATTGACTTTATTCTGAGTTTACATTTTCTTTGTAAACATTTAAACCAAACTGTATTTTATGTTGTAATAGCATTCAGGATATCTAAGATTATTTTTGATTTTTTTTTCTAGTGATGATGAGAGTGATGAAGATGATGTGAAGCCTCAGAAGAATATGGGAAAAGTACCGGTACAGAAAAAAGTAAGTCTGGTTTGTTACTGAAATGTTGATGTTAGCTGTGCATTAACAAATAAAACCTAGTGGTATTGACAAGAACTAATCAAGGTCAAGATTCTTTATTGTCATTTGCATCGCATGTGGTACATGAGGTGGAATGAAATTATGTGCAGAGGGTCCCAGTTACATCCAACAAAAGTTTTGATAGCAAAAGAAAAACGGTAATAAGATCTAAGATATGAACTAAGAAATATGCTAAACACGTAATAGTGCAAAAACAATACACTGAACAGCAGCATGAACATGAGTCTGAGTGAGCAGATGAGTACGAATGAACCCAGCAGCATGAGATCAGCAGCATGAGATCAGCAGCATGAGATCAGCAGCATGGATAGTTTGAATAGCACATATCAACAAACAAACAATAGAGTAGGAAGAAACATTAATGGAAGATTTAATATTTAAATATTGAATGTTTTAATAACAAACAAATAATGCCACTTTAATCCTAATCTATAAAAACTTTTTCACTGTAATATATTTGAGTTTATGTTTATTTACATTATTTTCATCATGCACTCCCAACATTGGAGGAGGAGGAGTGCTCAGTTTAGTTTTAAAGGTCTGTTTTAATGTAGCTGTAAGTTATTACGATGACAACAATAAAACATACTTGGTAAAATGTTCAAGTAGGTTTTTTGGAAGAACTCATGATGCATTTTCTTTCTATTATGTGACTCTAAAAGAACAATAGTTTTTAGAGTTATAATTAAAATATCTGTACACAATGTGAAACCCGTAACACCTGTCAGCACATCAGACACTGTGATTTGATATTTGTGACAAATCTCACAGATTACAATCATAGGTAAAGGATAAGAAGTTTTAAGTTTTATTTATTTATTTATTTTAAGCTTCAGTCTGGTTCTGTCACCTTCACATGAAGCTTTAAATCCTGACAAATAAAAGTGGATATTTGTTGTCTGAAAGTTTTGGACTCAAAACATCTAAGGGGTAGAATTTCATCTATTTTTTTTTTTTTATATTTAATTTAACAGGACAGTGCACATTTGTCAATAATACTAAATTGCACAGTAAAATAAATGTGCTGGAATTAGCTCTATCGCTATTTTACCTGCCTTAGGCAGGTAAAATGAATCAAAACATAATGTATACAACACAAGCAGAATACAACTGATAAAAGATCACGCAGTAAACATCACAGCTGCCCAGTTAAAAACAGAGGAGTAACAAACTAACCAAAGTTTCAGTTTTTTAATAAGAATTAAATAATTGTCACAATCTCTGACACATCCTTGTAGTTTATAATTGTGTTCCTGTAATTGATGTCACCCAAACTGTTTTCCATCTCTTAATAAAGCAGTCCTCTGTAGTTTAAGATCTGGTGCTTGTTCTGGAATTAAACATCTGGATAAGAGTCAAGTCATCTTTATTTATAGAGCACAGTTAAAACAGATAAACTGCTATCAAGGTGCTTTACATGATAGAGGGGCAAAAACAACTTGGATTAATGAACATCTGGTAATTTCACACATCTAAATTCTTACACTTACTGATGATATTACAGTAGTCAACACGAGAAGGTTTTCTATCCAGAATTTAGATTGTCTGTTTGAAGAGAGACGTGTAAGGTTTGAGCACGTTTGAGTTCGTATGCAACCAGGTTGTAATACAACACAACATCTGAGTTAGGATCATTGCTGCATTTAGGCCCCGTTTACATGAACAACCTCTGGAAACCTTAATGTTTTTTCAATTTTTATTGAGGATAATAAAAAAATGAGCGAGTTTACTTGAAAAAGCTGTAGTTTCCACGTCAGTCGGGTTGCCGCATAAGAAATGATGAACTATAGTACTGTGGCTTTAAAATGACAGTATTTTGACCTAAACTGTCATATGTGCCGAGTAAAGATATTCTATGGTGAAGACACAAATGTCTCTTTGGAGCCTGGAGTTTATTAGTTTTGTTCCTACAAGCTGAAAAATGGTGAGCAGCACAAAAACACTCTGCTCTCTGACATTTATTATAACTGTTGTTATTGATTATAACTGTTGTTATTGATTATAACTGTTGTTAGAGCAGAAAAACTTTAAACTGCAGCCGCTTGTAGTGTGCATGTGTCACTTCACACTTGGAGCATTTCACTCCTCTGTGAGGGGTTCCCCCAAAAATCTCCACAACTGAGACGTGGATTCAGAAACCTTCAGTTTCAGAGAGAACGAGGGTCGTTGTAAATGAACGGCCTGCTGCGGTTTCAAACTCAAAAAACAAGTCGTGTTAACGCGGCCTTGGCCACATGAACAGTGAGAAAAGTCTAAATATTTGCCAAGTTCAGTTTGTTACATCTGTAACCGTAACATGCTGTCTACATGTAAGATGTGAGTCAAAGACACTTGAGCTGATCCACCACATCAAGTCTTTCACTAACGCCTGACCTTTGACCCTCGGCTGCTCGATGCCAATAACGTAAACCCACATACAGTTTTTTTCATATTTAGATGTCAGCATGAATTTTAAAACCAGAGAGAAACCGGTACCAAAGATGCAGGTAACTGATTTCTCTGAAAGTTGGTTAAAATTATCCAAAGATGTATTTTTATTTTTTGACAGTATTTAAATGATAGTTTTTACGATATTCAGAAATTAAATATTTAAATGAAATTCTTACTGACAAGTTAAACAGATTTTCTCATATTTTTTTTCTCGTGTTTTTTGCTTTTTTCATTCTTCTACATCGGAGCGCTTTGCTTTTGACATCGTCCACTAGATGTCAGTTTGGCCATTCGCCGCCTCCGAGTTCTTTTCTTGTCGAGGAATGTCTCGGCGTAGCTGCCGTCACTCCCCTCCTGCGTCTCCCACCTCATTTAAACGTCCACAGACTGTACGCAACAGCATTTCATTTCAACACGTCCTGCCCACTCCTGCACCCGCTGACCGTCCAGCTCTTTACACGAGACAACACGGGGAACTTTTTCATCCTGTTCGCTCATGCTCCCACCTGTTTTCAGGGAGTAAAATACAGGCTTCGAGTTGTGTAATGATCGGATTTCTCCTCTGTAATCTGCTCAAATTCTCACCATCTCACCAACAGGACCATGTTGTGCTACAAATACATGCACACACACACGTTAACAAACGTGCACATTTAAAATGCTTCTTTGCAGGAAATCTGCAACCGTGAACGATTTGTTTATTTTGTGCAGAAACAGAGAAACGCTGACGTTTCTCGTAGCTGTGGGAAACATCTTTGACCATTTTTCCAAGGCGCTGCTGCATATCTTTGTCCTTCTGTCATCCCTCTGTTGATACGCTCGCTCCTTTTTATAGTTTCTCATGCCATTTCAGCTTTGCACCTGGCTCTTGCCTTTGAACACTTGTTTTGCGTGTTACCGTAATCGCTTACAAGTCGTGTGTGGAAGCGTGTGTGTGTGTGTCTGCTGCATTTTTACACCGGTGTCTGTTTGTAATTTTTTTTTTTTTTTTTTTTTTTGGCGCTAGTCAAATGCAAACTAGTGCCAGGCAAAAGATGAAAGCGGGCAGATGTACATACCTGCGATGTGAGCGCCGATCCTTCCCTCAGGGTCAGATGACAGCTGAGCCTTTCTGTCACCTGTGGATTCTTTGCTGTTGGCTTCTCATCCAAGTCCTCGTGCACCCGCTTCCACAGCACGACCTTAATCCTTCTCTCTGTTTCTACCCCGTCCAGTTTTTTAATGAGTAGAAACTAGAAAGTAGGGCTGGGAGCAATTATTGTTTGACTGGAAATTTGGCCGACTTTTAGGATTAATGTTGATTTTCTTTTGTTGTCAAACTTCAGTACAGTACAGAGTGTCAGCAACTAAGTATGGGATTTAACAAAAACTACGTATTGTTCAGATTAAAATTAAAAGACTTGGGACAATTGTATTTAAGTTAAGATCTTTGGAAACAAAAAGACACTTAGTACAACCAAAGAAATCCACGCTCACTGATCTTAAAGACAATCAAAAATATATAAAGGTTTTTACAAAGTACCTTTTAAAACTATACTGTAGTTACAAAGTTCTTCACATTAAATAAAATACAATCAAGCTTGCTATAAACAGTTATAAAAATAATCAATGCATCATATAGACAAACAAAAACGATGAAGCGATGCACAAACATTAAAATAATATCAAAATTCAGACCTAAATCTGAAATGTTAAACATAAAGTTTTGATTTAAAATACCTTGGTGAGTTCACCATCTTGACTTCTAGTCTGTTCCAGAGTTTTGGAGCCTGGACTGAAAACGTAGACACGAACAAGAATCATCTAGAAGGTCTGGATTAGAAGACCCTAGGAGACTAGGGGGAGTGTAAAGGGTTAATGTCTTGTTCATGCCACACATTGTCTGGGTGAACCCATTCATGTACAAGGTTTCTGAATCCAGGCCTGAGTGGGGATTTTTGGGGGAAACTCCCTGCAAAGGTCTGAAAAACTGCAGGTGTGAAGTTGCACATACACATTCAGGCAGTCCAAAGTGTTTTTGCTCTAAAAACAGCTACAATAAATAGCAGAGCACCCCGAGGGACCCCTGAGGTTATTTTTCTTTAGGTATACACTATATTATCGGCATTGTATCCGTATTGATCGATATTAGCAATAAATTTAAATATTGGACATCGGCCATTCCATCAAAATAACTCACCGATACAAAAGGTGCTGTTTTTTTATATACGTCAGTGCATCCATCCATCCATCTATCCATCCATTATCTTTCCCGCTTCTTCCATTTTGGGTCACGGGGGTCGCCGGTGCCCATGTCCAGCAATCCCTATGCGAGGGGCGGGGTCCACCCTGGACTGGTCGCAAGTCCATCACAGGGACACATCAGTGTTTCTGCATTTGGTATCAGGCCAAATTGATAAAGACCATGCAGAATAATGTAGTATTCTAATTATTTTTGTCTCATTATACAGCACTTTGGCTACCCTTTCGGTTTTTAAAATGTGCTATAGAAAAAAGTTGATTGATTGATATCGGACATTGGCCAAAAACTCAATATTGTGCGTCCCTTGTTAAAATGACAGCCACACAGTACAAAATGCACAACAAAGAAAGTACATGTTAGAACAATATTAAAAACTAAATAATCTTTTTGTATTTGTGTGTGTTTGTATTTGGTAGAAACAAAGTTGCAATGACTGGTTAAAAACTTCTATCATATGACTAGACTATGACTACGGTAATCTAAATTAAAAAAAAAAATTTCTCTAAAAATCTGAAGTCAAAATGTCGTTCCTGTTCTGCAGCCTCAAAATTTCAACAGTGCATCTTGGTTTTGTAAAAAAAAAAAAAGTTAAGTATGGTCCTCTGGACATTAAAAAAAAGCATATTGAGCATGCATCAGGGTATGTCTGTTGGTTGTGGTTTTCTGTCACGAATCAACGTCTTTTTGTATTAGGAGCATCAAAAATAGCAAAAGCTCTAACATGACGGTAATCTTCTTCACTTTAAGCATCTTGGACTGGATTGTTTGTGCAAATGTAGCTGATCTGTCAGTGCATGCAGTTACACTTCTAACTTGTTCTCATGTGAATACCTGCGATAGTAAGAAAATGGTCGGTGCTCAGGAAATGCAGGTACTTGCCTCGACTATTACAAGGTAATTACACAGCAGCGTAGCCCTGATGGTCTGCAGAGCTGAGAACAATGACGGGTTATTGGGTTACTAAATGGCTGATTGCTGAGGAATTACCAAGTATTTCTAGTGTTTTCTGTGCATGACTGCTTGAGAAAAAGGTGTTTTTATTTTGGGGTGGGGGGTGGGGGGGTCTTTAGCCATGTTTGTTGTTGGCATTATCTTAGGCAAATGACTGAACTTTGGTACAGAAATAATAATAAAATAAGACTTATGCTATAATGTTCCATTAATTTGTTAATAATGCATATTTGTCTTTAGATCATGCAGCAACAAACAAAATGGCTGAAGAAATCACATTTTACATCCAGAAAAGATGTGCTTGTTATTTTACTTATTAAATGCATATGTTGGATAATTTTGGTAAATTGAACAGGAATAAGTTCTTGTTTCTTTAAGATATATTTTTCTACTATGATTGTTTTCTCAGAGCCCAGAACCTTCAGCTAAAAAACCCAACAAGACGCCCGTGAAACCAAATGGCCCTGCAGGAAAACCTTCAGGATCAGCAACCAAACCTCAGCTGAAGGTATGGAAAGGCTCCTTTTTATTATTTGTGGTTAATAAAATAATCGACTGGAAGTCATTATAAGGTACAGCAGATATCTGTTCTATTTAGTGTTGAGAAGCAGGAAACAGTGTTTTATACCGAGACAGAACCTCACACATAAAGTCGATTTAAAAGGAGCGTCTTCTGCTACAAATCACTCTTCTTACAGTCCAGACTGAGCTGAACTTAGCAGACTCTTGTTTTTTATTGTAAATGAGAACAAGTTGGCCAGAATGCATTCTGAGGAAATGGGCTCTGAAGAGTTATTGTAATTACAGCAAACAGCTCAGTTTTGACCAGCAAAAGCACAGTTTTTAATAGAAGAGGCTTTTAATCAAGACTGCTGCAAATGTATGCAGAAAAGATATTACCGCCTCGTGAATAAATCAGTTTCCTTCTCCTCTACAGCTGGCTTGTAGATAACCTTATCTGGTCTGCGTGTTCTGCTCTTTTCATAATAAAATGACATTGAGTGCATTTAAAAATCCCTGTACAAAAATTGATGGTTTGTAAATATAAATTTTTTTTTTGTTTATTTGTTTCATGCATAAGGTTGGTAATTCCTGCCAGTTGCACTTTCAAATTCAAAAAAATGCAGGGGGAGGAAAAAAACAAAACCTTGGTGCACCTTCAAATTCCAAAGTAGAGGAATGTGATATGCATGTAGCAATTAGCTCAACCTGATAGTTAATTTCTTAGATAGAATGTCTTGGACAGCCGCCTCTCAGAACCTGAAGCTTGAACTCTGTCTCTGTTTAAGCAAACACACCTGACCTCTTAACAGGTTTCCCGGGGCAGGGTTTAAACCTGCGACCCCTTGGTCTGACCCCGCTGTCTTGAGTTGCAGCCCCCTTTGATGCCCCGCACCCTCGTACGTATCAGGGAACACAAATGACCAAGAGTTTCTGGCTATCTTGAATAGATAAGAGTTAATGTGTTGGTATAACGCGTAGAACTTAACTAAAGACGCGACTTGTTTGACTCACTCTCACAGTCTTTGCACGTGAGAAAACTGTCTGAGGTCAAGACAGAACACTTGATTCTTGTCATGGCAAACACCCAGCCACAGGATTACAAAGGACAAAATAAAGTTTTAAAGGCCCAACTCCAGCATGATGAGTGTTTTCTGAATTAAAAATTTAAAGTCTTGAATGTTCAGCCTGCTGTAAAGATACTTTTGAGAAAGAACAACGACAAACTGTGGTGAGAACTCCTTCTTTTACATGAATTCAGTTTGGTGGCTCTGCTTCTCAGAAACAAGAGATCTGGAATATTTCAAACTGAAAATTTTACAAATGTTCTTTTAACGTAATCTACACATTTCACATGATATATGAACAGTATTTATGAAATGCCTGTTTAGTTTATGAGCTTGTGTGATGTATGTTATTCGTTAAAGCTGTTAACAATATTTACACAATTTACTATGATTAAAACAGCCACAGAGAGAGCGAGAAAGTTAGTCTCAGCATCAACATCAAGAAAACAGAAACCACGATAATCACAAAGCATAAAAAAACACCAGGGCTTGATTTGACAATTAATTTTGACAGGGTGTCCTGTTACTGCTTGGATCCAGTAACTCTCAGGCTTAATAATAATAAAGTTAACAAAGTTGACTGCATTAAATGAATAAAACCTATATTGGATATGTAATTGAAAAATAATTACCATACATAAACACTCATTTTAAACACAACAGCCTCCTAAATATCACATCAGAGCTGTCGCTTCGCATTGCCGCTTCTACCTTTAAAAAAAATATCTGCCCCTAAAAGTTCAGTCATGGACAATTCAATTAACACAAAAATATTATTAAGCAGCACAACTAAAGTGCAAATCACTTTTACAGTTTAAGTGGGTCATTAATTAAATGTTGATTATTTATTTAAAATACAAGGAGAGAAATGTTTGATGGGTAATCACGTGATGTAGGACACATCACAAAAAATTTGTCAAAATAACAGCGATCAGCATGTCAAAAGAATAGTCCAGTTTAATTTCATTTTTTTTAGTCTTCTCATTGTACAACTAAATAATTACTGACTAATAATTATTGACAATCAAATAGAATTGAAGCACATGATGGCAGTGGTAGAGATAGTACTCAGCGTGGGGGGAGTGGAGGTTAGGATGCTTGAGAGAAGTGGGGCGTGCTCTATTCACACACGGAGAGCTGTTGGTCAGGCTTGTTGCTCTCTAAAATAGTTGTTTAATCAAATGTTTTCTTATGTAGGTAAATGTAGATGTTTAAGAACCAGTTAAAATACACCAGAATGTAAAAGTTCTAAATTTTCTGGAGGAGGACCCCCCATTTGTGTTTAGGTATCGTTTGATTTAAAATTAAGCACTGACAAACTGAAGGGCTCAAGGCTAAAACAAGTAGATGTATTTGGGTGCTTTAGTAACAACTGAAGATCTTTGAAAGAAATGAAGAGGAGAATTAGGCAAAAAAGCATTGACAGACCTCAGAAAGATGCTGACGAACGTACGCCTCTCAATGAAGAGCCGGAAGAGGAGGCTGGAGTGTTGCATCATCCCCATTTTGAAATATGGAAGCGAAGCTCAGACCATGAACCGAAACGCTGTTAACATCATAAACGCTGCAGAAATGTGTGTGTGTTTTTTTTTTAAATTTTTATAAAGAACGCTCAAGACGTCAGACACCGACAGAATCAGCAACGAAGAACGAATGAACAAAGATCTCGTTACAAAACGATCATGCTGGGACAGGCTAACTGTTTTTGGACACACCACGAGGAGAAAAGCGTTAGAACAACTTGTATCAACTGGAAAAACAAAAGGAAGAAGGTGCTGTGGAAGACGGGGAGAAGTTGACAGACAGCTTGAGATGTTTTATGGGCACAGCACCTACCAGAAGGTAGCTTGAACTACGGTCACCAACGCCTTCTGTCATGGCACTTCGAGAGTCACATTAACAAGTGCTGGGTTGAGATGTGTTGCTCAAATGAGACCAGTTTCACCAGAGAAGTGTACCTGATTTCCAGCCACCAAGAGGCTTTTCTCCTGCTACGAGCAAAAAAAGTCATAAAGATCTTTTATAATTTCACTCAGAATTCAACTGTTTAAAACAACAGAGGTTAAAATGAAACCACAAAGAATCAGATCTTGTTAAACACAACTCAACACAAAGATTAGAAACAGCCTTAACCCTCCTGCTGTCCTTGGGTCAAAGTGGCCACTGCAGGAAGGAGAATCAATCGAACATGAACCCATATTCTAGGATTCTAGTCTAAAAGTTTCCTCAAACATTTATCAGGTAGAAAGTATATCAGACAAACAGTTTGTCTGACCTCAAAGAGTGCATTTAGTATGAAGATAAATTAGTCTCAAAATATGCACACACGTCTCATCCATCCACAGCGGGTGATTTGTGCACATGCATTTGACAATTTGTATGAGCAGAATGTTTCTACTTTTGCCATTTGAAATGTGTACATTTGACACATGGACCAGCACAGAAGATCTACATCATCAGGCCAGACTACATCTCAGTCTGTGGTCTACACTCATCTCCAGGTCAGAGGTCACTCTTTCAGGGATGAAGATGTTCACATCCTTGATAGAGAGGAACGATGGTTTGAGAGAGGAGTAAAGGAGGCCATCTTTGTGAAAAGAAACCGTCCATCATTAAACAGAGGTGGAGCCTCCATGTTCAACTGTCCCCCTCCTACAATGATGTTATTGCTTGTATCACTCAGCCTCTGTGAATAGCAAACAATCATCAGGTGCTGATGATCCATTGTTAGGCTGATGGTCCTCCTTGAACATGTGAGCAGCTGGTTTGTTGCAGCTCCTCAGACTGAAGAAGTCCTTTGGATAAAAGACGAAACATCTCAACAAGAAGAGCACCTGACTCCACCTGGTTAGATTTGTCTACCTGGATTTCAGGGTAAGGGTGAAGAAGGCTAAAAGAAAATATGTTCGGCATGATGTCATGTGATTCGTGGGAGTTCATGCTCAGAGTGCGTGTCGAGGACGACTCTCAGCTACAACCTCAATAAACGTTGATCAGCTGCAGATGCACAACCAACAATCCTGTAAGTTCCATCTGTCTGGTAGTTCAGCAGATATTTTGCTAACAGACAAACATTCAAATCTTAAGTTTTAGGCAAAGACCTTGTGCATTGTACGGCACTTGTAATATACGTTGAGGATGACTCTCAGCTACTACCACACCAGGTTTAGCCTAAATGTTTGTAAAATTAACATTCCAGTCATTTAGTGTGGCAGCCATCTTTAACTGGGCCGACTCTGAAAGGTGATGAGTTGTAGATTGGATCAGTGGTTCGTGAGATATTTTGCTAACAGACACACTTATGTGTGTATAGATAAAAACAACATCATCGAGGTAACTTTCTGTCTCAGGTGAGAGGAGTAAATGATTCTTACCCCTCTGAGTTCCTTTGAGAAGCAAATGACGATGAGAAATAGTCCGATCACGATCTGAACACAGAGAAACAGAGATTAGTTCAGCTCAGGTAGAGCAGCTGAAGAGCAGCTGAAGAGCAGCTGAAGGTAAATGTAACGAGCAGAAGCAGCAGTGTACTCACTCCCAGCAGGTACAACATGTTGGCCGTCCTCGTCTCTGACCGTCTGAGTTGCTGAGCTGTCCTTTCATCTGCTCTGCTTAAATTCCTGCTGCTGTGAGACGTCGGCCCCCAGCGCGCCATACAAAGGCAGAAAGTCCCAGGTCCAACCTGAACAACTGGAAGAACTGCACCTTCAAGACGCACCTGGGCTCCACCCTCATGTAAACAGCCGGTGACACCTGAGGGCAGTTACGTAAAGTTTTGCATAAAAATGAGTCCTCTGATGGAGAAGATAAGCTATAATTAGCCCTCAGCGCTCCTCACATGCTTTACTTCATGGAAAAGTGATTTCAACGTCGATCACACACGTCCACACCTTTGTCATCAAACTCTGTGGAGGTGGAACCCTGAGAACTGAGGGAGGACCAGCTCCTGTTTTGCATCAGGACCTCCTTCAGGCCTGAAGGCTTCAGTCTGAAATGAAAGCAACTAATTAAAGTCCTTAAAAGCAGAAGACTGAGTTGTCCTCGAAGGAATGCCGGTGGTTTCAGGCTATGACGACCACTGGAAACCATTTGCTGCTGTGAATGTTCATGAAGCGTTCACACTGTTGTGATCCTGTTGACTTTTATGATGACGGGTTTCTTTAAACTGTTTGTATGTTTCTCAGCATCTTTCTCATCCCGCACTTCAGCAAATCATAAATCAAACATTTTTCAGGACAATCCTGCTGTGACTTCTGCTATTGGTGAACATAAGAGGATCTGCGGTGGAAGTGGTCTCCAACTACAAGTACTTGGGTGTACACATGAACGACAACCTCAGC
>JARVLU010000952.1:3463996-3475307 GCA_031762415.1 Simpsonichthys santanae | reverse complement strand
TCTTTTTCTTTCAGCTGCTCCCTTCTTCAGGGTCGCAACAGCAAACTGAGTCGCACGAAGACTTGACAATTTTTATTATTTTTACGCCAGATACCCTTCCTGACACAACCACAAACCACCGAGCTACCACAGCCGTCTGAGTGGAGCAGAGAGCTGCTATCTAGGGTGCCCGGGGGATCAGCTGCTGGGGATAAGGGTCTTACTCAAGGGCCCAGAGTGGAACAGATGAGGGTGGAGGCAGGTGTGACTGCTTCACCTATCCCACCCACATTTTGATGTTTGTAAGTAATAAAATAATTCATACATTTTCAGAGAAAAGCTGCAGAATATCAATATACTTGGGAAAAAAAGGGAAAAAAATTAATGGATTTTTAAAACATTGCCTGAATGTTTATTCTTGAAATATGGATGACGCTGCTCATTTGTAGCCGCTGCTGCCAGACGATAAACTAGAACACGCTCGTTTCCACATCTGAGCACTGAACAAACAAGGAAAACCTGTGAGCACCAAAACGTGATCTCTGTTAATCTCTGAGCCTCTCAGACGGCAAAGAAGGCAGACGACCCCCACCCCAAAGCCCCCGACAAGCAAGCCAGCACACCTTTGAGTGTGGAGAGGGGAAATCTATATCTCACAAAGTGAGCCCCGGCACTCGGGGCTTGGCAAAAGTAAACACCACCACTAGCAGGCTCATAGTTAATGGCACCATTTTTTCTTATACAGTAAATAAATGTCAAGCGATGGTGAAACGCAGCAATTGGACTACAAAGGATTTGTAACACCCCAGGATTACAGAAAAATCTTTTGATCCTGCATTATTTAGTATTTAATTCCCCCCTGATTACTCCGAGCAGTCACTTCCATGCGCACAACCTGAAAAATGAATGATGGCACTTAACTGTTTCTTTAATTTACCTGGAATGGATATGTCATGTTTGATTTCTGATCATAAAAGTAACTTGAGATTTAATTTAAGTATGCACAATAATCATGCAGTTTCATGAGTTTGTAAACCAAGAGCCATTGTCAGGAGTGGGGGGCTAAGTCCCCCTAAAGGTCAGATTCTAGAATCGCCCCTGCATGTTAGTACAAACTTTTAGGCTACAGGTTCTATCTTCTATACAATAATAGTTATTCAGGGTATTTTTCATCCAAATTTATGTTCCTGTGGTAGCTCAGTATTAGTCAGGAGAGGTTCAGTCCATAAAGAAGAAAGACAAAAAGTAAAGGGTTCAAGGTTCTTTATTGTCGCTCGTGTGGTACATGAGGTGGAACAAACCAGTGTCCTAAATGTCCCAGTTACACCTAAAATTATAAAGAATTAAAAGAAGCATATAAGGATACGCTATAACTCTCCTAAAATGTCCAATAATTCTTGGTCGGGTCATCTGGACAGTTTATTTTTATAGAAACGTTTCACCCTCCATCCAGAGGGCATCATCAGTCAGACGAGTTCCAGCAAACTGTTTCCCCTCCAAGCAGTAAACACCTTGAGTGGACCAACCAGTTTGCAGGAGCCAAGATGGTTTCTGGGGGCCGTCCTGTCCCTCGTCGACTCCTCTCAGGCAGCCACAGCCAAAGTGGTTCAAGGCAAGAAAGTTCATGTTCCTCTGAACTCCTCTGACTGATGATGCCCTCCGGATGGAGGGTGAAATGTTTTCTTATTAAAAAAAATATAATAAAAAAAACTGTCCAGATGACCCGACTGAGAATTATTGGATTTGGTACATGGATTATTGAGCATGAACTTTCTTGTCTCCTAAAATGTGTTGCTTTGAAAAGAGTTATAATTGGATTATGTTGCGAAGCAATGATGAAGATCCCAAAGCCGGGCTGGAGACGTGGATGAAACTAAAAGTATATCTTATAAACTCCAATCTTATTAAACTAAAATTCCAACAAGCAGACACATATATCTCACATTAAAGAGCCAACTAACAGTAAGCAGACCAATGCAACACAAACCAGAGAAAGATACACAATCATTGACCATAAAATAAACTAGTCAGAATAAACTGTGAGATGGAAATGACTAAATGATGAAGTAAGCATTAGTAGATGACAAAACCAGGACAAAAAGCAATGAACAAGAATACCCGGACTATTAGGAATAAACAAGGCATGTGGAAAAATTAACAAGTTCAACAAAATCTGTTTTCACATAGAAACATGACAAAAAACAAAGTGAACTCAAACTCACAAACCACGACAGATTATTAAAAAGTGAGCTTCCTGTTGGAAAAGAACTAAATCATGTTAGTCATTTTATTAGAAACTCAGAAATTACCTTGTGAAAAATAAATAAATAAATAAATAAAGGAGTTTGTCTCCTGGTTGTTGTTGCTGAATGAGTCTAAATGGTCCAAATGAATAACAGCATCTTTTGAATCTTGAGTGTAATTGAATATTTTCTGTATGCGTGTGATAAACGCGCTGCGTTAACACCACACTGATCCTCTCATGTCAGTGAGAGTGAACGCTGAGCGTCAGCAAGATGGTCCTTGCAGATAAAGTGCTTCCTCCTGCAGTAGGAGGTGGCGGCCCAGTGAGCCGGTGATCTTGGCAGTCGCATGCTACGGAAGAAGATAGCAGAGACAGATGAAAGACCGCCTGCATGACTGGAAGAGAAGATGATGAGACGAAGGGGGGGAAGTCTCCAAAACATTTCCACTATTGACACAGTAAGTGCAGGCAATAAGGGCCTTCTCTTCTGGATCCTCATCAAAGCCCTTTAGAGGAGGCCAAGAGGGAAATAATGCACCAGAAAGCTTGAAGAAAATCACTCCTGGGAATCAAAGGGTGGCCATTATCTCACATAAATACACATGCATGCACACAGTCTGGAGGCATCTCAGGGCAGCGTGACACTTTGATGTGTATCTGAATGTTGCACGCTGCAGCTTCTGGACCACCGTCTTTTAAAGTAAACTCAGTTGTTCCTGAAATTAAGATTTGTGATCCTATAATACAAAAATGTACAGTAATAATAAGCTTTTTTTATTCTAAATTTGTGGTTGCTGCTAGATGACACCTTTTGAGAACAATCTGGGATGTTTGTTCACTTTTTGGCAGCATTGATTGTGAATAGAAAACAGCATCCGTTAATTAGACGCCTTCTTGGAACTTTTAAGATTTTATTCAACATTTATTTTTTTGTGCATACTTGTGAAAAAAAAAGTTGCTAAAAAAACACAAGATCATTTTTTTCTCTCCAAAAATTTCCACATTCTACAGCTTCATGCAACAAATTAAATAAATAAACAGTTGAGGTTTTTGGTAATAATTGAAAAACGACATCATTTTTTCAGGAAGATCAAAATATGACACTCAGCCTCCCTGACGGTGTTCGAAGGGGTTCTCACGGAGAAGAGAGTCCGTTTAATGGTCAAACCTCAGATTCAGCAGGAACAACACGAGTTCTATCCTGGCCGTGGTACTGAGTCAGCGTTTTACCTTCGATAGGGTCCTCGAGGGGGCATGGGCATGTGCCCAACCAGTCTACCTGTGTTTTGTGGACTTTGAGAAGGCATTGGACATGTTCTTGTGGGAGCTCCACGGATATGGGACTGGGGGTAAAGCTGTCATTTCTAACCCGAACATGGAGCCCGTCCCATCCCGACCTGGATTAGGCCATAATGGGCTTAATATGTCAGGTTGGGTGGGGTTCAGAAAATAATGGCTACGTGCTGGGGCTGGGTCAGGCTGGATTCTTTTGGGACCGAATAATAATAATAATAATAATAATAATAATAATAATAATGTGTTATTGTTATCGTACTTCCCATACAATGGTGAATTTGGCTATCTGCATTTAGCCCATCCACCACCAGGTGGAGAAGTGGGCAACTATTAAAAGCACACGGGGCACAATCTGGGGATAGGGTGTGCTGCTCAGAGACACCACGAGATGTGCAATGACTGGGGATTGAACCTGGGACTCTTTGGGCCTGGGCAGGCTGCCCTGCCTCTACACCATCTCAGCCCCCATTGCAACTCTAATTGGGGGTCTGTTGCTACAGGCCATTCAGTCTTTTTACAAATGATGCAAGGTTCTGGTGCACATCGCCTGCAGAAAGTTGGACCCCTTCAGCGTGAGAGTCAGACTCAGCAGAGCTGCCCGTTTTCACTGATTCAATTTATAATTTTTATGGACTGACTTTCTTGGTGCAGTCAGGGGGTGGAGGGTGTCTGGTTCAGTGAACCTCTGGATTTGGTCTCTGCTGTTTGTGGATGCTATGGTCTTGGTGTCATCATGACTTGATCTCTGGAGCAGTTCACAGTCGAGTGGGCTGAGTATGTGATGAGGATGAGGCCATGGCCCTCGGTCAAAAAAGGTGGACAGAGCCTTAACTGGTGCAATGTGGTGCAGATTTGATGAGAGCTGAGACAGTGGCAAAGTGCCATATGTCTCTCAGCTGGTCTGGGGATGCCACAGAATCCAGAAGTGCTGGAAGAGGTGGCTGAAGAATGAGATGTCTGGAGCTCCCTGCTCAGGCAGCTGGATGGATGGATCAAAACATCTGTTCATCCACAACTTTTTCAGAGTTACAGAGTCAACAGATCTAAAAGGAAAACACAAAATCTCTCTCTGCAAGAATACTCTCCAGTTCATTCAGGTGTTTTTAGGCCAAACAGGAATCCTTGGGGTTAGTTCTGGGTCTGTCCAGGTATTTTCTTCCAGGTTGGATGTGCACAAAATCACTAAATGCACAAAATCATTAGATCCCCAAACTTCCTCAGCTGACTTCTTTCAGTGAGTAGGAGCAATTCTGCTCAGAGCTGCCTCAGATAATGGACCTTTTATTTAAGGCTGAGCCCAGCAAGTCTATGAAGAAAAACCTTTTAAACTTCTCACGCCAACAATCTTGTTCTTTCTGGCATGATTTCCACCTCATGACCGCAGGTGAAGGTTGAATCATAGGTGGACCAGTAAATCACCAACGTGCTGCAACCCTGAACAGAAGGAAACCCCCAAAAAATCAAAGGATGGAAGAATGGCAATTTCTTTATTGGACAAATTGCATACAGGCACAAATACATACCATACCATACCATACCAATTTATTTCTAAAACACTTAAAATACAACATCCCAAGTACTGTACAAAGATAATAACAAACATAAAACAGTAAAACAATAAAAACAAATGCATGCATGCTTCTAGAAAATAAATAAATAAATGAAGTCAGTGCAAATAGCACTTCAATCCATTTATTTTCTTATATGTTTGCTAGTTAGGGTTGTGATGGTGCTTTTCCCCAGCAGTTATTAAGTGACAGGTGTGTACATCCTGGACAGGTGGACAGTCCAATAGTCTTCTTGCTGACACAAAATAATGCAAACTTTCAATATATCAATTAATTGCCTTTTAAAACTTTTGAATATGAATAAGTCACACATGATACAGCTGATACCACCGTGCTCTCATGGTTTGACTCTGCCTAATCAATTTAATTAATAATACGGTTTTTGCATTTTTCGTAGACATTTATATTCCTCAGAAAATTAAAACTCAAATGTATTTTAGACAAATAAACTGTCTGATCAAGATTCAAGGTGACTTTTTTATAATTCGCATCACATGTGGTGGAACAAAATTGTGAACTCAAGGTCCCGGTTACACCCAAATGATGAGCTAATAAATGGAAAATAAATACAGTGGAGTGATCGTACTAACTAATTGCAGAGGTGAATTTTGGCTACCAAAAGTTTACTTCAGATATTAGGTTTTTTTTTCTGTTGAATACATGATAAAACCATCTGCAAACAACTGCTCAATACTTTTTCAAACAAAATGAAAAACCTTAATGCTTCATTTCTATATTTAGAAGAGTTACATCATGCATCTATAAAATGCATTATTTTAATACAAAACTGACAAACTGAACATCTAAACCCGGCGCCTGCCTGCATCCTCCTTTGTGATTTACATGATGCTTCCTCTGCGCTGAATTTGTTATCGCTCTGCCCTTATTCTCTTAAATGCCCGTGAAGATAAGATGGCTGCATGATAACTGAGCACAGGGCAAATAAAGTAGAAGACAAGAGGAACAAGTGCACCATAAGAACTTTGTGAGGCTTAAATTTCAAAGAAAGATCAAGAGAATCGTCCATGAATGGACTCAGATTTCACCGTAATAGTTTTATCACATCGTGTGAGAGATGAGAAATCGCAAAACTCAGAAGTCTTGACAAAAGCCACTGAAATGATCCGGCATACAGTACGCCCTTATCCATCAATTTCACAATTTAGTTGTTATTATGAGTGTGCAGATTTAGAGTACAAGAGAGAAATCAACTTATCTCACCACGAGTGTGTTTGTACAGTGAGTGTGTGTCAGAGAGGCAGAAAGAGACAAATCCAAGGAATCCCAGTTTTTAAAAGCTTTTTTTAATACAAATAATAAAAAAACTGTATTTAGCAACAACTTATGTTACTTGTTCTTTATTAGACGACTGAAATGTCTCGTCACGTATTCATATAAATCCTATTTACAATGCAATCCTATATTTTGAACTTCTTTCATATATTTGTTGTGTTTTCAAACTTTAAAAATAGAAATGTATTCAGATTTTATGCCTCTTGTGTTAAATATTTAAAATCTAATAATTGCACTTGATTACAGTCATAGCTTGGTGCAGTGTGTGCATCAGTGTGTGCTTGACACATTTACGCAGGAGTGAATATGCACACTCACATAATACTGTAGTAATAAAAAGTGAAGCTATGACCAATAAAAGCTTCTTTACACCTCATTAATAATATAACCAGTAAATGAATAAGATTATGTTTCCTGTCCTTTGACTGGCAGGTTGATTTGCTCCTATCTGATCATAAATGGGGGCTACAGCGGCCGTAGCATCTTGATGGAAGTGAGAAAAAAAAGTCTTTGCATGTTTATTTCTGTGTGACTGGAGCAACAAACAACAGCTGATGTGTCCAACAACATGTTCAGAAGTATCACTGAAGTGTAAAGACAAGACAAGTCAACAGGAAGCCACTGGAGAGGAAAATATTTCTTGTGTAAATATTAGATAAAGTTTAACCTTCCTGCTTGTAAAAAAAAACAAAGATGGATAATAATAAAAATACAGTTGTGCTGGTTTGTCGTTGTTTCTTGTGTTTTGTTCTTTGATTTGCACGTTAGAAGTCCATGTTTAGTTTCTACTTTTGATTAATTTTGCTTGATGCTCTGTCTTTTTTTTTACATCTCCACATATCTTTTTTTTTTATCTGTTTATGCAGCTTGTCAGACCTTTCATTTATTATTTTGTGGGAGTATGAACATTTATGCTGATTTATAGGGTGTGATTTCTTGCAATAATTAAAGGCCTATCATTATTTGAACGAACGCATATCACCCGTCACTGTTTACGCCAGTTTTTAAACTGAGGCAGAGAAGTAGAGGTTTTGGTCAAACCTCGTAAATATCATCATCTGTGATTTCACATGAAATTTTGAGGTATGGTGAAATATGTTGGTGCTCAGATGATTTAAGTTATTATCACATCAAACTTTAGCTCAGTATTTCTAAACCTGACTGAGTTAGAGACATTTACGTGTTATCTAAGGTCATTTGGATGTTGTGGCCATCTTGAATTGGACCGACTCCAAAAGTTAATCAGATGAGATGCACATCCAATATTTCTTTCTAAGAATTGTGGAACAATTTGGTTGGTGGTGCATGAGATATTTTGCTAACATGACAAACAAACAAACAAATATGGACAAAAGCACCCTTGTCCTTTTGCCTCTGGCAGCAGCGGGTGATAAATGCACAGCCAAACGCATCGAAGACGAGTGAGTTTGCTGCATCCCAGCAGCTGTTCACCTCCTTGATTTGCTGCTTGTTGGAGGTTTCTGTGCAGGCTCGTGACTCTGCACATTGTGGCAACATTTTTTTCAATGTAGCAAATTCCTGGGCATTTTTGTCGTATCTGAAGTAACTCAGTTCATGATATTCAGGGCTTCTGTGTCATGGTGAGATCTCAGGACCTGCACTACATCATTCATTATGCCTGTCCATCAAGCAGTGCAAGCTGTACTGCTCTGGAGTCGCTCCAAAAGGGCTCTCGTCATTAGCTTGCCACTTGGTGGCCAATTGCTGGAGCTAAGGGGACAAAAGCTGCAGCTCACCCCTGCATGCTCTGATTGCTCTGAGAGAGCCAGCGAGAGAGGAAGGACGGGGGCCTCCTTTCTGGCACGCCAAAATGTAGATTCCAAGTGCAGGGTGGTTTTTGCACAGCGTGTCCAGGGCAGAGGTAAACCGGGTCCTGGTTTCCAGTTGATCTAGAACTGATGCGGTTTTCCTAAATAAATAATCTATTTAACTTTCAGATGATGTTCTGTAAAAGAAACAGTATCTTATGAGCGGTGACATCAGTCAAAGAGCACAGAGTTTGGAGAGAGAGGCAAACCTTCACTCAGGCTAGGCTAACAGCTAGCCAAACAGATGCTTTTTTTTTTTTAACAGTTGCTAGTTTTCAGGCATAGTTCTCAAAAACAACATACAAATGGAAAAGAACGCTACGTTAGTTAACATAAAACCTTCATAATTTGCATCACACAGTTTTAGTTTGTTGCTCTTTTCTTCACCAAACAACATCCATGTTACCACTACATGAACATACAACATTCATTCAACCTTTATTTAGGCAGGTTAATCCCATTGAGCCTCAAGGACTCATTTACAAGACAGACCTGGAAAAATACAACATAATAAATAAAACACGAGTTATTCTGATTATTTATTATTTACTCGGTTTATTCTGATTGTGCTGAGGCTCTATAATGTGTTGCTTTGCCAGAAGTGGAGTAAACTACTTGAAGTTCTGATCTGGTGGACCGAGTCATTTGCAGCCTCAGCACCATCCGTATAAACGGTCTAGCTACGTTCACGCAGTAACTTAGATGTTTGGTTTAAAAGAAAGGTACAAGCCTAACCTGGATTAAAACTTTTGCCTTTTTTCTTCTTCCAAACCCTGTGCTCTTTTACTGATGTCACAGCTCAATGGATATATCTATTGATAACTTGACAGAACATCAGTTCAAAGACTGAACTATCCCTTTAAGCTTGATGCAAGCAGGCTGAACAAGCCTGTTTGGAGTGAGGACAGAGGGTGCAGAGGTGAGATGGAGGAGGATGACTCGCCATGGCTTTTTTTTGTTTGTAATTTCACATATGTCTCAAAAATCTCAAAGAGTTTTGTTGACCTCTGAAGATTTCTTTGGTCAAACATAAAACAGGTTGTCGTGAACTATATCAAACGGTGCAGTTTGACGAGTCACCTCCAGTGTTTGTCTAAAACAGGTATTTCTTGAAAATGAGTCCTCGTGACTCAATCAGACTAACCTGTTTAAGTAAAGGTTGAATGAAAAAAAGTAGCTTTCCAGATGTGCAATCCTGAAATGCATGTAGCACTCACTGCAAAGAGGCACTTTTATCTATGCACTTTATATGTATAAATGCATGTAATTGAGCATAAAACTGTACAGATACATTAAAATTGCAGTACAACTTGATCTCAAATGGGGTTTTCCATGAAAGTCACCTTTGCTGATCTGCTTTCAGTCCCTTTGGTTGTCTTTCAAATGCATGCGCTGGCATCCGGTGACAAAATTTTCTCATAACTTTATTTAAATTAAATATACTGTTACCATCAATATGAGGAAAAAAAATGTGTGGATTTAGCTTCAAACTTTTTGAATTTGTTTTTGACTGGTTTCACTAAACTTGCTATGAGTACTTAAAAAGCACTCATGACACCAATGTCCCTGCGGAGTCTCGGTTATGACTGACACCCTCCCACACACAAATTATTTATGCCAGATTTACCAGACTCAATAAATGACTTACGCAACGTCGACTGCAGAGTCACTGGGATGGTAGGATTAAGACAAACCTGCCAGTCATTCCGATACGCTGGAAAATTACAAAAGGATGAATGAGGGGCAAGTCCTCATTGAGGACTGCAGCTTTTGGGTGGTCCACAGGTTGGAAGCCCTCTGGGAGGGATCATGGGGACCTCCACATAATATAACACCAATCAGAAGACCTGTTGAAACAGGGCAGACACTATAATTCAAAGGCAGCTCAGCCGCAACCAAGACGTTATTCACCGTTAAAAAAAAAACTTATTCCACAGAGCTATTACTTTTCATGCTCCCTGTAAGTGAATGATTTTAAGTGATTGTTGGAAAAATAACGCAGTTTTTTAAGGTCTCAGCAATGTTTAAGCCTACGAGCACCATAAAAATAGCACAACAGAATAAACGCTGATTATTTGAGTAACTTGATGCATGAGATGACTGTGTAGAAACATGTTTGTTTTCATTTCAACTCTGCTCCATTTTCACACATTTTACAACATTCTTAGGTCTGGAAGCTGCCAGATTTACTTTGGGTCTCTGCTGATCACTGGGCCGATGGTTCAGGTCTTTCCTCAAGAGACACTTGGCGGCCATTGTTCAAGGAGGGGAGACAAACACACTTTCAGTCCCCTCCCCAAAATGTTCTGGGGTTCAAACACTTTGCCCATAAGTGCTTCTCTGGATGAAAGCGTTATCGTTAGAGAGATTAGACATGTAAAACCCATTAAACTCTGTTTGTTTGTTGTTTTAATTTGTGACATAAAGTTTTCAAACCGATTTAACTGACAGTCTGCTGCCTACTTTGGATTAGTTAATCTGAGTTTGGGTATTTTCAAATCTGGAGGGTTATTTGATTTGCAGCATTTTATAAAAAAATCAATTAGATTTAGGGCTTTTTTTGTGTTACAAATTAGTGATGGAGTTTCTTGTATCAGCACCTTCATCTGCAGGTTTTTGATCCTTTATTGTTGATTAGAGATTATTAATATGCACATCAAAGGGCTTGACATAACTTACAAGACTTAATGAGATTTTATGTTGTTGCAAGTTCTGCATGCCCTTCATGATGCCCGAGTAATGTAGTCAGAAAAGGTTGAGTCTGGCGTTGACCCAATCATCTGTTGTTTTTTTTCTCTCCTCTTAAACACTTACAGGTATGGTAGTTTTTAGACACTTTATGACCCAACACTAGTTCAACATAGACACTTTTTATGCAGTTATCACCACATACCACTGACTGGTTTCCTAAAAAACAACAACCACAAACAGTAACACAGTGCATAAACCCACTGTTCATGTAAAGTATGGATATTCACTTGTGCATTTAAAACAGTGATTTCAGACTTATTTTCAGGGGAGTGATGGCGCAGTGGTTAGACGGTGGGCTTGTGATCGGAAGATCGCCGGTTCAAACCCCGGTACCGACAACATCAAAAAAT
>JARVLU010000952.1:3405611-3415852 GCA_031762415.1 Simpsonichthys santanae | reverse complement strand
CTGCTGATCTGTTTCATGCTGCTGTGTTCATTCGTGCTCATCTGCTCACACAGACTCATGTTCGTGCTGCTGTTCAGTGAATTGTTTTTATATTAGTGCTTAGTGCATTTTTATTGATGTTTTCTTAGTTCATATCTTAGACCTTATAACTGTTTTTCTTTTACATTTTATTGTTGGATGTAACTGGGACCCTGTGTACATGATCTTGTTCCATCACATGTACCACATGTGGTGCAAATGACAATAAAGACTCTCTGACTCTGAGTCCGATGAGTTTCATAGACAATCAAAAACACATCATCGTACAAATGCAGAAATTTATGGTTTGATTCGTTTCATTACTGATCATGTTATGGATTTAAACAGCAGTGTCACTGTCCACTGTCTTTTGTTCTAATGAATAAAAAAAAGTCTGACATAAAGTTCTGATCACTGTTTGAATCACAATAATCATTCGTTCGATCTTACAACCGAGAACACGACTTGTTTTATATCTTATGTTTTCGATCCATCCCTGCTTTGAATCTGTGAAGTTTGTTGTGCGCAGCTTCTCCTCGTGGTTTCTACAGAAAACAGAACAGCTTCTTTATACACTGCTGACCACAGACATCCACAGTGGAGCGAGCTCATTTGGAAGTCAGTGCACTTTTCCCTGGTGAGCACACCTCCTGCCCTTCCCCCTTGTGCTTTTATTTTTAATTAACCTCTCAAAGATACTCTGTTGTTGCTTCCCGTGTCTGTGCCAGCGAGGTTAATTATTTCACCAGTTCAGGGAGGCGCTGAAGGACAGATCAATGCACCTCAATTCCCTGCGCCTCCAGTTCAGTCTCACTTGCCGGACGGCGGTGAAAAGGAGCGGAGGCCGACACTGATTGTGTAGCTGTGGACGTCGTCCCTCCGACACAGGCAGCACTCTGCATGCCAAAAGACACGCGTATAAACACATACGTGACTTATTTACATGAGAATTCACACTCAAAACAAATGCACACACACACAATGTGAAAATAACTGTGAGGATATTGCTCTACACAGTGAAAAAGTGTTAATGTCGGCCATTTTCCCCACTCTGCTCCAGATGCCTTTTTGTAGCGAAGCCCCGTTGAAAAACGAGCCATTAAAAGGAAAAGCAGCAAACCCGTTCTGAAGTATAACTTACAAACAAGAGCCTAATAAACCAGCTGAAAGGAAAGTTGAGGAAACTCACAGAACATGAAATATGCTGCGTTGTTCAGTTAATTTGCTCGTGTTTCCTGTGCCACCAGTACTTTCCCCTCAGCTCTTTTCCTCAGCTCTTCATCTCACGCCTGTTCCTCGTTCTCATCAGTCTCAGCTGCAGCTGCTTACCTCATCACCCCGAGAACTAAAAACTACAAACTTTTATTCTGTTGTCATTCTGTACTTTTCCAGGAGGTCCTCATAATTGTTTTAATTTACTGCCAACTCATCCTTTTGCTTTTAATTAATATCTTGATCAAGTTGTCTGTGGTCTTGATTCTACAAACCGTGTCCTAACCAGTTTATATTCTGCTCACTTTTACTACGCATGCTGTGAGTCTGTTTTCCTTTTATTGGACACTGTTTACTCATTTACACATTTAGTGAAGAGGTCATTGACTTTACGTCAGTCTGAACGTTTATTTTTAAATGATATTGATCCAGAGGTAATATTGAACACTTTGGGGGAAACAAGCCAATGAAAAAGTCACATTGATGAAGAGTTGTGTTACATTGGCTTGAATGTTTTACTTAACAGAAAACTGCTTTGTGTACTTCATGACAATATATTAAAATACTAGTGAAGTTGAGCGAGTCGAGAAACGGCATTCCTCTTTGAACAGCTCAGAATGAACCTGAAGCTCCGTGTTCCCCATTTGGACACAAACAGCCATGAAACGCAGTGAAACGTTGTGTGATAGAGCCATTAAAACTCCAGCGCTAACTTGGCCTGCTGACAGGGGCAAAGGAGCTCCCTGCTGCGCTCCTCTCAGCAGGCCTCCGTGACTATCTGTGAAACATTTACTCTTCGACTCACAGAAAGCCCTTCCGTCTCTCCTCGTCGTCCTTTCATCCTGACTTGATATGTAGCAGAACTCAGGGGGAAGATGGAGTGGACGCACATAATCAGAGCCGGGCCTTTTCCCCCTATTGTGTCTCCATCAAGCCAAGAGCAGGACCATCAGCACCGATCTCTGTTCGTGAACGTCTTTGCAACATCAAAACTGACTGACCGTGGGGAGCCGGCACATGAAAACCAGCACATTCTCCGTGCTGCACGCATGCAGCAGTTTGAACCAACCACTTGCTGGGTTCTGCTCACATTTGGATGTCTCTATCTGTGGAAAATTTACCCCTTCCCCACCTCAACAGCCCAGTCCTGCTCCCCTGCCTGCAGCTAACGCAGAGATGGCAGCCAGAGTGCATCAATCACTGCACGCCAGGGGGATGACATCATGGTGAATTGGCGGGGCTATCTAAGCGGGGACAGGGAGTTTTTCAGAGGGCTAACAGAGATAAATCGAAGTCTTCCAGGTTCCATCCTTCTCTGTAAAAAAAAAAAAGAAGGATCTAAGGCTACATGTCTGACTCTTAGACTTGAGCTTTCTGTCATTCATCACCACAACTTTGTTGTTCTACTTGCTCTGCAGCTTATTTTAGTCTCATCAGTCTTAAAGTTTAATGCAGCCAATTTCTGCTGAGTGCAACATGCCCTCAGACGACCACCATTCCTCAAAAACATTCGCTAATTCACTTAAAGGAACTAAAACTTAAATGTTAAAGCGGTTTCTTGGGCATAGATGAATATAACAAGCTAAAATGTGCATGTCTGCAAGGAAAGTTATTTACACTGTTTAATATTTAGATCTTAAAATCACAAGGAACATTTGAGAGAACACATTTTAATATGTTTAAACTAATGTACCTTTTAAACAAAACGCTGATGAGTGACAGAAGAGAAACCGATATGGGAGAGGAAATCTGGTTTTGCTTTCGCCTCTTGTCCCTCTTTTGGCCTGTGAAGCCAATAAATCCCACATCTAGAGCTATTAGATTGACAGAGCCGAGCACCGTTTGATGTTAGGTTGTCTGAGATAGGCCTCCGTGCATTCCAGGGGCCAAATGCAGCTCGGCTGTCATCAGCAGGCCTCCCTTTTGGACATCACGGCATGCACGTCAGCGATCTGCGCCTTCGACAATCACGTGTGTGAGATAATTCTTATCTTTTCACCTTTTCACCTGCGCCGAGACACTGCGAGCGTGCACAATCAGCGTGGTTAAGATACCGCCAAGACACTTCAGTTCGAGCTGTTGAAGTGAAATTCATTGAATGGATTCAAAAGGAAAAGAAAACGGACTTTAAGGCGTTTCAAGCCAAAGCTGAATCATATTCTGCAAGTCTGTGTGGCTGATGTATGAGCTAAAAATGATAAAAAGTAAAAAAAAAAAACGGTAGAGAAAAGATAAATCTGTGGTAACTGAACACTTGAGTGTAATCGTTATCTTAGTGGATAAGTTTTAAAGTTTCTGCAGAAAAGCCTCATAAGTGGGAAGCCTAATTCGGTGCTTCCAACTTCTTGTCCAACCTGGACAGCGTTCAGGATAATAAATTACCTTCTCAAGTACGCCGCCGAGGTTTTTAAGCGCGGGGATGAGGCCAAGGGAAAAGGGAAAATTGTGTGACCCGCTGACCTGCAAACTCTTAACCCCTGGCCTGAGTCCTGGGCACCTCCCAGAGAGCTCTCAAAAAGGCTGGAGTCAAACTTTACATTTGGACTCCGTCTCTGCGACCCTTGTGTGTGCCGTCACCCCAGGTGCTCGCTGTTTCTCTTCATTTTAATACACCTACGAGGGGAGCGGGGGAGAGCTACTGAGGATGAATAGGCTTGATGATTAAAATTAAACACACCCCCTAGGAATTTCTTGCTGATTCTCATTATTTCTGCATTATTTTCGTTCCTCTTTCCCTCCTCCCTTCCTTTCCTCTGCATGAGCCGAGCACTGTGGAGGCAGCGAATGAGTAAAAGACACGTTGACAAGAGAGTGCTAAGTGGATTTGAGTTATGGGCAGTTGGGTGATGTGTTTGTTTAACCATCTGGTAGCAACTCCCTCATTTTTTTGTGATGAAGTGCCAGCGGAGAGACGGAGTCCAGTCCCAGTATTGATGCATACAGACGCAGATGGTGTTGATTTGACAGGGCCAAGTTAGATTTAACGTAGACGACATGTACATCGCCCATGGATGAGCTCTATTCTAACACTGTACCGTGATTTGTCAAACACAAAAGTATCTTTTAAAGGCTGTCTATTCTACATTTTTATTCAAGTTCAAGGTGTGTAAATATAGAAGGAGCTGCTTGTATTCATTGGGTTTCATAGATAAATATAACTGTGTATCATCAGCATAACAATGAAAATGTATCCCATGCTGTTTAACACTTTACTTAATGGGAGCATATATAAAGTAAAGAGTATTCAAGTTCAAGGTGTGTAAATATAGAAGGAGCTGCTTGTATTCATTGGGTTTCATAGTTGAATATAACTGTGTATCATCAGCATAACAATGCAAATGTATCCCATGCTGTTTAACACTTTACCTAATGGGAGCATATATAATGTAAAGAGTATTCAAGTTCAAGGTGTGTAAATGTAGAAGGAGCTGAAAAAAGCTCTTTGCATGTTTGACTGGTGGATCTTCCTTAGTTTTCTACATCTGCCTCAAGGTGTTTGGCAGGTGGTGAGTTTGGCTGCTTTCAGATGAAGAGAGCATGAATGGGAACGGTTTTATTTTGGCGTGTCTTCATGAAATCTTTTTTTTTTCCAACCTTTATTTAAACAGATTATTCCCATTGAGCCACAAGGACTCACTTACAAGAGAGATGTGGATTTTAACAAAGAGTGATGACAACAGTGGACACCAATGACAACGATAGACAATGACATACACATTTTTTTTATTATTTTTTTTACAATGAAAACAAAAAGATAATTAAAAGAAAACAACAGTCATGTCAAACTGGTTCAAAACCAACAAAGTCCATGCTCAATAATCCAGGTATACAATCCAACAGTTTTCAGTCAGGTCATCTGGACAGTTGGACTATGGAGGCAGCAGAAAACAAACAAAACTAACAAAGATTTCTTTAAATTGGTTGATTTATCGTGCCTGAAGCAACGTAACGTGTAAATAACTGTGTCTGACTATGAATGTATCTTTTAATAACAGACAGAAAAAAACATGGTGAATCCCAGTTATCAGTTTTGAAGTTTCCTCCTATTAAACCTGGTGCATCATGGGAGTTTTGTGCAGACTGTGTTGTAGATTTTCTTCATTCTCAGCAATTACACACGAGGTGGCGGTAACCGAATTAGGCGCCTCTCATTGATGCGATGACATGGAGTTCTGAAGTAATTACTCTGCCTTTTAATAACAACGCCCAGCAAAGTCACTTTTTAATCTCAACCTCCTGAATTATTAAGCAGCTGTTCCTCCTTTGTTGCTGCTCAATCATTTCCTCTGCTCAGGGGCAAACAGCCCTGCAGACGTGCATGAAACTCTCTGACAGAAACTTGCCCTTAATTAATGCTGGAAAATTAAACAACAAAAATATAATCAGTGTTCTCATAACTGGTGTCAAACATGTGCTCAATATTTGCATTTAAAGGAAAAAAATATATGTCTGGAAACTATTACAGTAAACTCTGTCAAATGGTACCGTTTGATTCAGGTTAATATTTTATTGTTTAAATATATTTATTACTTTTGTATTTTTGTTTTAGTCTGTCCCCTCCTTGTATAATGTTTATCTGTGTTTTTATATACTTTATATTATTACTATTTTTGCAAATTATTGCATTTTTTTATTATTGCTATTTTTATATATTTTTAAATATTATTGCTATTTTTGGATGTAACTGGGACCTTGAGTACACAAATTTGTTCCACCTCATGTTCCACATTTGTTGTGAATGACAATAAAGAACTTTTAACCTTAGTTTGCATTTATTAATTCTGTTTTCTGCTTTCCCTGCACACCTGATCCAGCTCTGCTGATCATCACACCTGCCCTGTTTTTCAGTCACTCTCTCAGTTTTTATTGCTCCAGCAGAACCGTTTGCAACTGATCCCATCGCTCATTTTTAAAATTATTTTTATAAGTTCAGTGAGAGCATCACTTCATGATTGTTGTACCTGGTTTTTACGAATCTCATTTTCATATCCTACAGATGTACAAACATATCTATGCCAAAAAGAACCCTGATTATTCCTCTCATCTTGTTTGCATGGACGTCCATCTTCAGGCAGTTTGTCAAAAACTGAACAAAAACTAAGAACAAACATTTTAAATGTGCACAGTGCAACATAAGTGGGCAGCTAATTACACAAGATCACAATAAACTGCTGTTTAAAGTACAAACAACAAAGATACAAAGTTCTTTATTTGTCAATTTGTGCACATTCCAACAATCCAGGCACATAGAAATTATTGTGCAGAGCTCTGTCAGTCAAAACACTGAAACACTAAATATAATAAAAACAAGAACAAAGTGGTTTCTACCTCCACTGTACAGAAGGTAAACCATGTCACATGACCAGTGGAGTTAGGTTATTATTGCACCTGATCAGTAGTTTAGTTTTGCCATCAGTTTGACTGTGACAGGGAATAAACTATTAAAAACCTTGTACTATGGGTGAGGATGATGTTGTCCGCTCTACTGTGTCTCAGGTTAGATGGACATTTATTGTGTCTGATAAGAGAGTGAGCTGGATGGAGTGAGCCCTTGATGATTCCAGCTGCTGTTTTTCTACAGCGCTGATCGAGTCCATGGAAAGTTTTGTCCCTGTGATCCTCTCTGCAGTCTTTATGACACTTTGCAGCGCCTTCCTTTATGCTTGCATAGCGTTCCCACAGCAGACGGTGATGCCTTTGTTGAGGATACTCTATCGGTCTTCTATAGGCCTGTGAGAGGGCGTTGGTTCAGACCTGCTTTCCTGAGCGGCAAAGCCTTTGCTGGACTTCTTTCACTGTGGCTGTGGTGTTGAGAGACCAGCTCAGGTCCAATGTAACCTGCAGCCCTACCTCAGCCCCTTTAATGATGAGAGGCTGTATTGGGGAAGGGTTCTTCCTGAAGTCCAATTTGATTTCTTTGGTCTGATCTGTATTGAGGATGAGGCCGTTCTTGTCAGTGTGTTATAAAATTGTCTACCAGAGTCCTGCACCCTGACTCGTTCCCCTCCTGGATGAGCCCCAATATAGTGGTGTCGTCAACATATTTAACAACGATGGTGTTGTTCTGGGTGGAGACATTCATAAGTGTACAGGGTAAAGAGTGTAGGACCGAGTAACAGCTCTGTGGGACTCCTGTGCTGATGTGAGTTCAGCATTCTCACCACCTGTGGTCTATCTGTCAGGAAGTCCAGGATCCAGTTACAGGAGTCGGGAAGCCAAGGTCTGTCTATCAGTTTTGGATGGTAGTGAAGGCCAAACTGTGGTCCAGGAAGAGCATTCTGGAAAATGTTCTGCTGCTTTCCAGGAGTTGCAGAGTGTGGTGTAGGACTATTGATACCACATCATCCACTGACGTGCACTCTCTACGCATGCATTCTTCAAAGTACTCTGCATTTTTACCACCAGGAGTTATAATCAGTCTCGTTATAAACACTACAAGTTACAAACTAATAAACTATATTTTATAATAACTACATACTGAATTCCCACTGTGGTGTTCAGAAATAATTTTTCTACAGGAAGTCAAGAACTCAGATAAATTGGGCAGACAGTGAGTTTTGTTTCATGAGTGTGTTTCCCTCTTACTCAGAGCTGGAGTCAGGGTCAGGACATGTGACATCCAGATAACCATCAGTCCGACTGAACTTCAGGATTTTGTTCTTGAGGAAAAGAACACAGCTCAGTGGGAAAATCCTTTCTGCTCCATTTTCACTTCCCACTAACACAGAAAGTGACACAAAAGCTAATAAAAGTATATCGTGTCTCCAAAGAGAGCAGCCACAAGTTAGTTAGTGTTGGCAATCACAGCGCATCGACCCTCTGTGAAGTCCAAGACTTTGGATCGATACGTTCTCTAACGGCGCTGAGAGGGGAAGGAAGTGGAAAATCCTGATTTCAGCTTTAGCACCTCATTCTGTTTTCACCTCCTTCATCTTGGAAAAATGTCAGGAGAACAATAAATGTATAAAAGGTCAGCGGCGTACTAACAGACCCTTCCAAGCTTTCATTACATTTGCTGCTGGCTATAGCAGAGGCGCTTGGGCAGGAGTGTTGACATTTGGTTTGTTTTTACACCATGTTGAGTCTCACACAGTTGTAGCTCCTAATAATGTCAGAGAGAAAGATCCCGGGGCAGCTTGGTCGTGTTTACTGCTACTGTGCAGGAAAAGGGAATCGCATTATGATTCATATTTCAAACCTTCCATTGGCAGCACAATCAATACTGAGAGAAATGCTTTAAAAGTCAGGTGAAATACCTTTGAGGGTTTACATTCCAGCTTTTCTGACTCATGAATGTTGATTGGTGCAGCTTTGTTCAAATATATTTTGGCCCTCTCTGGTCTTCAAGTCTGTTTTTTATGATTTCTTTCTTGCTTCTCAAAACTTATCTTGGAAAAAACTCAAACCATGTTTTTTTTTTTTTTTCTGTGAATGATTCAGTACCTTGTGATGGCTCCGTTTGACTCAGGTAGCATCTTAAAAATTAGGAACATGCATGTTTATAAAACTGTTCATGTGAGCACAGAAAGAAATGTAATTTATCTCCTTTGCTGGCTGTATAAAGACATCAAACCAAGGCTGAAAGAAGAAGGTCTGCAACTTTTTGATGCTTTAACGTGAAGACAGCTTTGAACCAAAAAGACAAATGAGATGATCCACATGTCCATTCCTTTGAGAAGGTCACACTCCATAACTTATGCTCAAGTTGTCTTGACTTTTGTGATATTTTCTACACCTACAGTCAAAAAGAAAAACGGACACAG
Organism: Simpsonichthys santanae; assembly: GCA_031762415.1. Taxonomy (NCBI): domain Eukaryota; kingdom Metazoa; phylum Chordata; class Actinopteri; order Cyprinodontiformes; family Rivulidae; genus Simpsonichthys; species Simpsonichthys santanae. The sequence goes on along the minus strand of JARVLU010000952.1, from coordinate 3,406,859 downwards.
ACAATTTTCCTCTTGAAGATATGCTTTGGAGACCTTGTGTGATCTTTGCACCTTGTTTCATCAGCTGATCAAGTGTCTGCATCAAACCACAACGCAGGTTCATAAAACCTGATCTGCAGTGTGTAAATCATCAATTTGCTTTTAGCTGCAAATCAGTCAGCGTGGAGGAAAAACAGTGGAGCGATTCAGTTGACTCTCCTCTCAGGTCAGAGGTTAATGAACGATTTTTTTCTTTCTCCCACCAGGCGTTGCCCGTCTCCTGCAAACTGAACGGTGATAGAAACTCAATTTAGCTGATATAAATCCCAGTGAGATAACGTGCTGTGATTTAATCAGCAAAGAGCTGATTGATGCGGACAAGCTAAAACGTAACCAACAGGAATTGGTTTATTGATCTTCTGAAAAATCACAATGACTTACCAAGGATTTAGAGGGTGTTAATGCACTGAAAGCAGTTTAATGGCTTGTGATTAAAGCCCATTACTGGTGAGGTCTTTTAAACTGTAAACACTTAAAAAAAAAGCTCTGAGCAAATTGTGGCTTAACAAGCCTGCAGACGTCTTTGTTGAAGGTGGTGACGTTTATGAAGAAGAAGAATTCCACTTGAAACGAAGTGATGCAACAGCTTTGAAACCCATTACTGTGTGAAGCTGTCCATGTGTTTGACCTGAACCCAAATCACTCCTTCTAACTCCTGACCCAGAACCCCGCTCACAGTAAACCGCTCAGGCAAAATGAGAGGAGAGACAGAGTTCAGGATAGATTTGATTTCACTCCAGGGCCAGGTGTGGACTTTGTACTTGCCACGAACCGTACCGGCGCTCCAACATTCCCATCCAGGGCTGCGTTATTTATACCCACCCTTGGAGACTGCATGACAATGGAACTGTTAATGTCTAAATCAGAAGCACAAGAGATGTCCAGAAAACACTTTCTGCAGCACCTGTTGCCTGAAGAATGGACCGTTAAAGACTTTTATTGGAGATGTTGTAACACTGCAGAATGGGGAGCATTTTGTGGTCACGTTCTGAAGTAAAACCAAGTGAGGTACTAATAAAGCAATTAAAGTTCCAAATGCAGAGAGCATGCAGAAACATACGTATTATGTGTTATCTTCAGTGCTTCCCATATTTGAAGCATGCTTTATTGTTTTTTGCAGAGTCTGATAGAAGTACAGGTAGTCCCCGGTTTACGGCCGAGATCCGTTCTAACGGCTCGGCCGTAAACCGATTCAGCCTTAAACCGAAA